>OZ024762.1:26794139-26799139 GCA_964016885.1 Eledone cirrhosa
AAGACGCAATGTTTAGACAAATCACAGAGGCAATAAACATAAATGAACTCCAACCAAAATCAAATAGAAGACATGAATGGAATAGCAACATCACAACTTACAATTAAAGACAAAATGAAAACACACACACACATAGAACAAACAACCAACCTGTAACATGTAAATAAACAAACAAATAAACGAATATAAACACACACATACACCCGGATGTAACACATGCGCAACCTAAGCACACAACACACACACAAACAAGATGGCGTAGGACCGAACAAAGGAGAGGCACAAAAACAAAGAAAAGAATCCCCAGTCACTGAAGAGGTCACAGAATATAAGACGAAAGAACTTTTACAATATATGAACAATCGTCTGGTTGTGGAACCAACCAACCAACCAACCGGAAATTTATAAATTCCAAAATTTATGAATTTAATTTATAATAAATTTGAGTGTAAGCAACGGTGCGTGTGTTTCTTTTTGGCAACATGACCCTGCCAAAGCATTACACTATATATATATATATATATATATATATATATATATATATATATATATATATATATATGTATATATATATATATATATATATATATATATATATATATATATATATATATATATATATATGTATATATATATATATATATATATATATATATGTATATACATGAGAAGCACAAGTAAAAAAGTTATATGCAAGGAAAATTGCTGTACAATTGGTGTACAGTCAATAAGGCATGTATGAGGAAAGAGTTATAATGCACTTGAAATAAACATATTTTGTGTGGGGTTTTAAAGAATGTTATAATTGTTATAAATGTTTAAGATAGTGTGTAATTTGTTAGAGAGGCATGTGGTGATAATGTAGGTATTTGTTATGTAAGGTGTAATGTAAATCACGTGACAGAGTTGGATATGTGATTTTCATTTTAGTGTTTTTGTGTTGTAGTTCGTATGTATGTGTATATGTTCTTTGTAACTCACAACTATTAACCATGGTATTATTTTGAGTCGTTTATAGTCAATAGGTCTTTGTTTGTTAAATGTAAATTCCACCGAATTACCTGCCATGTTGTTATTGTAGGTATATTATCTGATGCCTTTTTTATCTACAAATTATCTTTTCTAGGGTTTGTATTAACCGTTATTGGGCTGTTGGTAAACCGTTAGGTTACTTAATTTTATGAGTTTACACAGGAAGATGTAAAGGGGGCTAATAACAAGGGGAGGTAATTATGGTTGTTGATAAATTAAGGGTTGTTTTAATATTGTAGTAGTGTTATAAATTAATCTTTATGGAGTGTATAAAATATTATTGGTTATATAGTTAGCTTTCAATCTTGTGTGGAGGGAGTTAAAAACATTTTTAAAATAATTTTATTATAACTAGATAGTTTTTACATAGTTAGTCAATGTATCTACAATATAAGGTATATATATGTGTGAGACTCTCTCTCTCTCTCTCTCTCTCTCTCTCTCTTTATATATATATATATATATATATATATATATATATATATATTTATATATATATACAGATTGTGTAGAGAGAGTTGAAGTTTTGATGACAGGATAGAGAGTTGCATAATATATACTGGAGTAACTGGTGTTATATACACAGTTGTCTGCTATTTAGTTGGTGTTATATATTGAGAGTGTATTAGAGTGTCTATATTATTTAAATATTTTAATTGTATAAGGTAAGAGATCAAAAAAGGGGTTTATTGACTGCATGTAGGTTAGTGTGGTCTTTTAATTAAGGTGTAGTCCTATATTCATGAAGGTGTAATTGGACAAATTAAAAGGTGGTGGTCAGGTGTTGTCACCGACATTGGTCTTTATTTTTATTTTTATTATCATTATTACTAGTTACTAAGTTTGAAGTAGTGGACGAGAATTTATGGTAATGTGGACACGTGGAGAAGATCTCTGATTTCCTATTTAGCAGGCTAAGATTAGAGTGAATGATTTTTCTAGACTCGAGGATGCAAAGGTTACAAAATTTGTTAGGTGGTCTATATGAAGGGGCCTTAGCTATCACTTCCCATTTTAAAGTGTATAGTATATTACTTGATTTTAATGAGTGTATGTATATGGATAGTGAGGTTACGTTGCTAAGTTTAGGGTTTTTGAACGAATGAAGGTGTGAATTATTTCTGGTCTTAAAGCTATTCGAAGTTAAGCCTATATATACTTTCGAGATGTGATTAGCGGTTACAGTACCGGAGTAGATAATGTCTTTAATAAGACAGTTCTTATTTAAAGGGCATGTCTTGTTAGGTCTATAATTACAATTGTTTTGGTAACTAGTATGCATTTGAGTGGTTGTTTCTGTTTCTACTTCTCCTATTATGATTATGGTAAGTATTATTATTATTATTGGTATTATTAATGTGACTTGCTGTATGGTCTTGTATTGTGTTATTGTTCAGGTTATTTCTATGCTAGACATTATTACTTTGGTGTAATTTGAAGTACTTTTTAATCTTTCTCTTGTTGGTGTTGGCTATATGGTCTGCTATGTTAGGTGTGGTGGAGTAGGAGATTTTAATTGTATTTTTGTTAAATAGGTTGTCGTATTTATGGTTAGTTGGGAAGTTTTTGTCTAGAGTAGAGAAGAAAGCTTTAGGTATGTTTGTTGATACATTTAAGTTGAACGGAGGATTAAAAATGTGTTACTTCTATTCTTCTTATGGGTGTTATACATACTACTGGTTAGTGTGGTGTTAGGTTCCTTGTTATCTATATTTTTCTTTCTGTGGGTTTTCTTAGGATTATTGCTGTGGTGTGATTTAACTTTTTTGATGCCCTCGTATAGCAGTCGGGATTTTCAATACTATGATCATATTTAATTTTATTCATGGCTATGTTGTGTGAAATTATATTAGGTTGTCTATGGGTGGTTGACGATTTAGGTTTAAATTTAATTTTATCTCTATGGCCGGAACGGGCTAAGGCTTCATTATAGTATTGGGAGTTACGATTAAATGTATTCTCGTTGTAAGAAAGACTAGAGATTCTATTAGATACCCCCTTTAATGATTGAGGTCAATACAGATTTAGGGTGGTTAGAGTTGGTATTAACATAGAAAAGTTTTTCATTAGATTTATGATACGGTGTATATTTTTAGAGTCTAAGTAGAGAGTGACGTCCAGGAAGTTAACATTTTTGGTGTTTTTATCTGAAGTGATGCTTAAGTTGTAGTTTTTAAATATTTTATGTAATTGTTTTCTAGTTCTTTCTATATTGAACTTTTTATAGTCTAAGAGGAAAAGTGCGTCGTCTCGGTAGAGACAACCGTTAAAGTAAGGTAGGTTCTTATGTATTTCGTTTAAGAGAAATAGACCAACTAAGTCGGTTACCTGTGCCGAGTCACTAGATCCCATGGTAATATCGAAGTTGTTGGGTGTATTCTTGCGGGTCCATAGTTGGTCTTCAAATTTAATTATTGTTTTCCTGGCCGCAAGAATTATATCTACCTGGATCTAGTGAATTCACTATTGTTCATGGCCATTATTAATGCTTTATTTAGGATGATAGGTGAAATAGAGGTGTACTAGGAGTTTATATGGAATTGGATGAATTTCTTATTATTATTTGCATTAATACCATTAAACCATTCGATTACTTCACTAGTGTTTCCCGAGAGGTTAAAATGAATTATTTGTTTAATTTGGGGGATTACTTTATCTAAATTTGTTTTACTAATGATACCAATGTTGAATCTGGATGGGAAAATAAGTCTAATTTAGGGGTTAGTATTGAAGTCATCCTTATGGTCTTTCAGAGAGAATCGCGGGGGATTAAGGGTGTACGGTTGAGTATATCTCTCTAGTCCTAATTTACATATTAAACTACGGGCTTCAATATTTATGTCATCCAGGTTTTTATGAGATGTTTTTTTTTGTAGTTCCTATAAAGTTCTTTATATATAAATGCTCTATATGTATCGTAATCTAGGCTATATATGTTTTTAGTTTTATCTGCTAGTACTAAGATATTCCTATTCTTATTAAAGTTTTCTTTGGTGGAAATTAGGTTATTTAGGAAGTAGTTCTTCTTATTGTAGTCTTTCCTGTACTTAATCCTTTTAACAAGTGACACAAGGTCGTTTTCAAATGAGTCCAGTAAGATATTGTGTGGAGGGCTTTTATATGTTTTGAAGCCGTATGTTTCAAACGAAGGTGCACCTTGTTCTTTCACAGCGCGGTTCCTATCATAGTTGAAAACCCTCCATCTAACTCTTTTAATTAAAGAGTTGACACTATTAATCAGTAGTTTCTCATATGTATCCCTAGATAGGATAGGTATGTTCTTTAGAGACAAAGGAAGATAGTCTTTGGTCAACATACCGGTAATTCTATATATGTCAGCTCTACTAGAAGGAGTAGAATTAGTAATAAGAATGTTTATATTTATATATGTTTGATACAAATATAAATATGGAGGGTAGTACTAATTACTAGCCGGTTACCGGTATGACAAAAGGCTCAATGGAAAATGTTTAAGTGTTTTATAGAGCAGCCGAGATACAAAGTATTAAAACGATCAAATTCTAGTTTAAAACATTTATTTACTGACAATTGTTTCTTCCAGAGCGAGGTCTGGAATTATCGGAGCATAAGGAATGTCGAAACATGTTACTAAAATCAACAGTCATTTAGAACATTGAGAGTACATAGTTGTTGTTAGTGCCATAGGTATCATGTGGAGAGTCAGGAGTTAAAAAGATGTTCTGCTTGGGAGAACACAATTACAGGCAGCACTGGTTGAAAGTGTAAGATGTATAAGTGAGAAGCACAAAGAATACAGACAAAAAAGTTATAAGCAAGGAAAATTGGTGTAAAGTGCAGGAGTCAATACAGTCAATAAGGCATGTATGAGGAAATAGTCATAATGCAGTTGAAATAAAAATATTATATACATATACACATATATATATGCATAAAATTAGAATTACTGCTCTGAAATAGCGATGTATACATGAATATATATACAGTAT
>OZ024762.1:26801639-26828941 GCA_964016885.1 Eledone cirrhosa
TAGTATGTATCAGAGCTGTGATCCGGCGAAGTAATGGCTCTACCTGGACTGACTTTCTGATCTCCGAGCAACGCACTTTATCGAGTAACGTTACCCCCAAAACACTTCGGAGGTATCCCATTTCAGCCGCTTTTATTCGCGATCGCATTCTTTAGGTCATTACTGAAGATCCATGACCATAGGTAAGGGCTGGCATGAAAACCGAACTGAAGACAGCGATTTTGGCTTTCTTCTTCAGCATTCAGTAATTAGATTATTGAATGCTGAAGAAGGGAGGTAGGCCTAAAAGCGAAACTCACTATTTTCAATTCGGTTTTCGTGTCAACCTTTACCTATGGCCATGAATCTTGGGTAATGACCACCCCAAAAATTTGAATGGTATGGTACAATATTCAAATTTAATATCCTTCTGTTTTCATTTCCAATATCTTAACGCCTCTAGTCTTGCATTTTATTATAAATATTATTAGAAATCCCCCAGGCAGTGAAATTGGTTTCAGAAAATAAGACAGTGAAATATTCGGTGTTTAAATGAATTCATTTCAGTGCTTGCCTGCCAGTATTTCATTACTAGTGTCGACATGGTTTACTAAATCAATGTACTGCCCCCCCCCCCCCCCCCAGCTTGGTCCGCTGTATCATGCCG
The DNA here is from genome assembly GCA_964016885.1 of Eledone cirrhosa. Taxonomy (NCBI): domain Eukaryota; kingdom Metazoa; phylum Mollusca; class Cephalopoda; order Octopoda; family Eledonidae; genus Eledone; species Eledone cirrhosa. The sequence continues at coordinate 26,802,286 of OZ024762.1, forward strand.
TAATGCAGTAAAGATCGAATCGATCGACAAGATCCCAAACTTCATTCGTTTACCGAGGGAGGTGGAACTCGTCAGATTGGACCAAAGAAACATTGTTCTTGGTCTTACCAATCGTTCATACTATCTAGCGGTCACAACTCCTGGCAGAATATATATTTGAATTTCGTCTACTGCCATCATGTAAATTTCTAAATCGGTAGCCAATCAGGAGAGGGCATTGTGACGCGTGGGGATTCCAGTTACCGACATTTTACTGTGTTGGCCGTCACATACAGTCATAGCTGGCATGGACTGGAGTCGAATTCTGTCAATCGATTGGTTATTGATTAGGCGAAACTGTCTGATGAAGCCACAAGCGCCGATTGTGCATTGGTGCATAATATATGCGGACAGAGGATGCTCTGTGGCCGAATCTCGAGTTGAGTTCGGGAACAATTGAAGGTACCCGTTTATGTGTGGTGTATTGAAGCGAATAACTATGTGTATACTCTGGGAGTTTATTTAACGTTACCTATTGGGTACGCTGAGATGCAACCGGTACTAGCAGTGATATCTATGCTAGTTCCGTCAACCTATCATATATATATATATACACATATATATATATATATATATGTATATGTATATATATATATATATGGATAAGGACATGGGTAATCTTCCTGCATCTAAAGAAAGGTACGGCTTCAAGACATGTCGGAACCCGGCGTACAACACCTTGCTGGACTCCTTTGAAGAAGATTTACTTAACTTGATCAAAAATGTAAAGTTTAAGAACAAACGCCGATGCAGTAACCCATTCCTGACCTCCCTGGACACGCTCATCACCAAGATCAGGAACGACCGACACCCTTTCATTGCCTCTGACAAAACTAAGAAACTTTATAGGCTGGATGTAAGCAGGTACAGACAATTCATTTATAACGAATTAAACAAAAACTACAAAAAACACATATTAGTACTTTAAACGACATTAATAGAGTAGGTAAGGATAGTGTTACCGGCTTAGATATAGATAAGAATACTAACACCTATGTTCCTATGACACCCACATTCTCTCTTAAGGATCACAAATATAATTTTAATGAAAGCCCTTCTATTATATTAATATGTCCCTGTACTTCAGATATAGGTAGGATTAGTAAAGTGATCCTTGATAGAATAATACCTGAACTCAAATACAAAACTAAGGTTTGTCTCTGGAACAACACCGACCAGGTCATTAATTGGTTCACCGAGTTGCCTGAAAGGCAGCTCTAAAATTCATCCAGTTTGACATAAATAATTTACTATGCCTCTATTTCCCCTGTACTCTTAAATAAAGCCCTTATTTTAACTATATCTAACACTAGCCTCACTAAAAGAGATTGATATAGTACTGGCTGCGCGGAGACTATTATTCACTTCGAGGGTTCCCACTGGACCAGAACCAATCACCACGATAACTTTCATATTACGATGGGGTCCAGTGACTCAGGGGTCCAGTGACTCAGCGCAAGCAAACGACCTGGTCGGCATTTACCTCCTGCACAGACTTAGAGATGAGATCCCTGTGCTACAAGGAGGTGTATATAGGGACGACGCTCTATTTACTGTTAGGAACCATAGAGAATCTTAACAAACGTATACACAAGTTCTTTAAGTCGTACGGCGTTTCTGTAACTATAGACCTCAACCACCACATAGTCATCTTCCTAGATGTCACCTTAGAATTAAGTACTGGCTCATACAGACCGTACCATAAGCCCGGCGAGGTTCTATCAATTACGCTTCTAACCACCCTAAGTCTACGCTCAACTCCATAGTCTATAGCATCTCCCATAGAATCTCGCGGCTTTCTGCTAATGAGGACTTCTTCAAGCAAGCAGCCGAATACTACAATAGGGCCTTAGCAGACTCATGTTATAACCGTAAGATTTCCTACCTCCCTAACGCCGACTGTTACCCCCCCCCCCCACTGCAGCCACGCTAGTGTAACTAATAGTAGAATAGATAATCGCAACAATAGATACGGCCCGCATGCGAATTACAGAGGTAGCGGGGCAGCCGGTTTAACGCAACTAAAGTGTCCCGGTCCGGTTGACGGTAGCAGAGGCAGCCTACTTGACTTATTCCCCGCTTACAGGCTTAATAAATATAATGGCCTACTACCTACACCCTCTAATCTGCCTGCGGGCACACGGAACCGTCGCATTTGGACAACTCGCGCACCTTGGCATGACGCAAACAATATGCGCATTAGGCAGCAACACATTAGCAACGGTAAGAAGGGTCACCTGGGAAGCCCAGCCCATAGCAAACCCACATCTACACGTAACCGCCAACGTAATGTCCTCTGGTTCCATCCTCCTTACTCTCGGAGAGTGGCCTCAGACTTACCTAGAATCTTCTTCGAGGCCTTAGGGAAAAACTTCCCACCTAACCATAAATCCAAACAAATCCTCAATAAGAATAGCGTAAACATATCCTTCTCCACTTCACCCAATCTAGCTGACCTCATAGCGATAAGTAACTACAACAAGCTCACTAACACACAGCATTCTAGCAACGACAATCTTAAAGAATACGACAGATTGGATAACCTTAGCGATTCCCTAGCTGCATCCGGCAATGCTGGTGGTAACCTTGACTGGCATGCTCGCCACTGTAGTAGTACGGCCGAGGGCCACGGTATGGACCTCAATAGTGCGAGCAACCACAGTAGAAGGCACGGTAACATACGGCGTACACATGATACTACACTGTGCGCCCGTAAATTTGGTAATACTAACGACAACAATCGAAGCCGTTGTCCTTATAATAATAATAATAATAATAATAATAATAATAATAATAATAATTTACCACATTCTGAGAAGTGGTATAAGCATAAGCCAGAGGCGGTGATAGAAAACGATCAGGTGAAGGTGCTGTGGGATTTTAGGATACAGACGGACAAGAAACTGGAACACAATAGACCTGACCTGGTGGTTGTGGACAAAGAAAAAAGAACGTGCCTGATTGTGGATGTGGCCTGCCCATTCGACACGAGAGTGCAAGAGAAGGAGAGGGAGAAAATTAACCGATACCAGGACTTAAAGTGGGAGGTAAAAAGGATTTGGAACTGCCATGAAGTCAAAGTGATCCCGATTGTCATAGGCGCAGTGGGGACTATCTCAAAAAGATTCCAGGGATGGTTAAAGAAAATTGGCCCCTTCACGCTTTTTGGAACGCTTCAAAAGGCATGCTTGCTGGGAACAGCAAGAACCCTCCGATACGTCCTGAATATCTGAGGCTGCAGGTACTGGCTTGATATTCATTTCAACAAACTTTCCAGTTAACTAACATCAATGACTGAGACTCAAAGAGTAATAACAACAACAATAATAATAATAATAATAATAATCAATGACTGAGATTCAAGGAATAACAATAACAATAATAATAATAATAATAATAGTATCGCGGTGGGTACTAACAACCGCCGGTCCGAAGGTGACCGTAGTAATCACTGCAACTGTCGTGACTCTGCTAATTGTCCGCTCCGGGGCCAATGCCTAACTAAAAATGTTATATACAAATGTACAGTTACTAGCCACAATAGTGTCAAATATTACATAGGGGCCACTTCTGGGTCGTTGAAGATTAAATTTCGAGCACATCTTCACTCTTTCAGGAATAGGAAGCTAAGGTACACCCCTCGCCAATTACATCACCCGTTTAAACGACGCTAGCACCCTGATCTCATCAACAGTAGAGCCGAAACCGTCATCAATTGCGGCCATAGACTACAGCAATCGTTCTACAGATGGACCCCGGTAATACCCAAACACCATAGTACCAGGGCATTTTACACCGCGCCCAGGCTTGTCTTAAAACGGTGGGTTAAAATTAAACATTTCTGAACAATACTATTATCCAGCCCCCGTCATCCCTCAAGGGTGTAGAACTGCATGTGTCCAGACCTAATTGCCTCGTCGTATTCCTCCACACCAACGGAATACATCTTGAGTATCTCTGCAAGATCGATGATTGTACCATTTAAACACCATGGGCGTATAATCGTGTGATCGTGCAAGGCCTGACGTTTATGCCTTTACACTTTTCGGCGTTTAAACCTTTGTCGAAATTGCAGCCTCACACTAACTTAGACTCTACATAAGTTTCACCGACCATAATATTATAGAACACTCACCTTCATACCTTAACTGTGCCGCTGCAAACTGGTTTGACAAAGCATAATTAAATTAGCATAGTTACGTGCCTTTACGATCTGAGTTCAAACCCCGGCGAGGTTGACTTTGCCTTTCATCCTTACGAGGTCGATAAAATAAAGTACCAGTAATGTACTGGGTAATTACTGGCCTTGTGCCAAAAGTAGAAACAATTATTAAATTAGCATATAGTAAATAGACTCAGGGGAGTAAATGAATATTTTATTATAGTGGAATTGAATTTTAGCAGATAATTCTAAATCAGCACCGGAATTATTCCTCTTTGTACACAAACTTAAGCAGCTAACTCTGTAACACCGAGATACGAATTTCGATGTTAAAATCGTATTCATACCCAATCAGGGTTCCTAATTAAACCCTCTACTTCCCTCTGAAACTCCGAGAAGCCCAAATTGGGCGTAACATGTGTAAGAGCTTCTTACAAAAATATTTTATCGGTCTGCTTCTTTTTTTCAATTATAATTGCTCTGCTTAAATTCGCACACTAAATATTAACGCTTCTAATGTTTAACCCTGTCTGCACAAACATCGAGCACTAAAGCAACTGCTTATGGCAATTAATTATCTGTATCGTATCCTTCTATAACGCTTCTTCTCTCTATTCTCTCTCACGATACTGTAACATTTTAAACTTTGACTTTCATCCTTACGGGGTCGATAAAATAAAGTACCAGTAATATTACTAGGTAAATGCTGGCCTTGTGTCAAAAGTAGAAACAATTATATATATATATATATATATATATATATGTAGATAAATCTACCAAGAGTTTACGGTAGTGTCCAATCCGTATGAAGAACTCAATGTAATCCGGATATCATGGAAAGAAGAGATGCAATGAAAAATCACTTTCGGTGAAAGATAAACGGAATACAGAGTCAAGATAAAATATTTAAAAAATAATGAATAAAACAATGAAACAGTTCCTTATATTAAACAAAAAAAGTTCATTATTTAACGATCGTTTCTAGGATATATATGTGTTAGAATTGGCATGCATATTCAACAGATCTATGTACAAAATTATACAAAATTATACAAACTATCAAAATTAAATATACATACCAAACACATATATATGCCGTCTTCAGAAATAATGAAATATATTTATTGATAATAACAACAATTCAAAATTTCAGGTCCGTTTGGGAACAGAGTTCAAATTGACCAATGAAAATACAAAAAATTTTATGCAGTTAGGTGTGTGTATATACATGTAATTAACTTCGTACACATATTTGCATAAAGATATATGTTCACATGCATACGCATGCCAAAAAGATGTATGTAAATACAAAAATTCAAGGCTAATGTCTCTGTAAGTTTATAATCTACAGATAAAATGCGTATAGACACATAAATATGAAATAAATGTATACACACATTCATATACTCACACATATTCGTACACTCACACACACACGCGCGTATATGCATAAACATACACATAACTACGAACATACATACACACACACACCCCCACACACATATATATGTGTATATAGTATTATCATAAGCATATGGACATTAATGCACGCACATAAACACTGCCACACATATTTAGATCAGGATACAGAAATTAGGTGGGTGGGGGGGAGAGGTCAGTATTCAACGGTGTCGGCAGACTGCCTATTTATAAATGTATCTATAAACTTAGAAATAAAAAGAAAAGAAAAAGAAAAAACACATATATATCCTAGAAACGATCGTTAAATAATGAACATTTTTGTTTAATATAAGGAACTGTTTCATTGCTTTATTCATTATTTTTTTAATATTTTATATATATATATATATATATATATATATATATATATATATATATATACAGTTCAAGAGTAACCAATCTTAAAGAGAGAGATTGAGATAGTAGAGGAGATATGAGAGGAAAGATTGGTGAGTTAGTTAGAAGCCAAAGCGTAAAGGCATGTGCTCAATGTGCAATATGCAGTAGAAAGCAGCTAGGTGGCTGGGTTCATGCAGAGGTTAGGTGCGCAGAGCTGGAAATATTCATTAGTTAAGCAAAACAAGACCACAAATTTCACAAGGAAGATATTATTAAAAGATTGTCAACATATTTAGTTTGATGTAAGGAATATAGAGAATAATAATAATAATAATATTAATAATAATAATGCCCGTTTACAATTGTTTCGCTACTCCGTATAATATTTCTGGATCAGATGACTATGTATCATAATTGATCTGGTTCAGTTGAAAATAATTAACATATTTAAAAAACAGAGTGGCTCATCGGAACTCAAAGGAATATAAATTAAAATAATTGTCTCTACATTAGGCACAAGGCCAGCAATTACCCAGTGTGTTACTGGTACTTTATTTTATCGACCCCGTAAGGATGAAAGGCAAAGTCAACCTCGGCGGGATTTGAACTCAGATCGTAAAGGGACGTAACTATGCTGGAAAGCATGGCGTCCGACCCTCTACTGATACTGCCAATCCACCGCCCAAAGAGGGATATATATATATAAATTAAAATAATGTTACATAATATAATGTTCCATATATTAGTTTTTACTATGGTGCCTTTGTTTCATCAGCTGTCAGCCATGGCTGACAGCTGATGAAACAAAGGCATATTTATATATATATATATATATATATATATATATATATATATATATATATATATATATATATATATATATATAAATATATATATATATATTTATAAATATATATATAACGAAGGAAGTGTGGTAAGGAACCAGGTTGCATAACGCACCAAACTACTCAATACTTAGGGTAGTAGAGTTGGTAATAGGAGAATGTTCAAGACCCCGACGGCAGGGCTCTACGGCTAGAGCTTTGCCGTCGCGGACTTAAACATTTTCATATATATATATATTCCGCTAGTGCTAGCTGTTGGAGCTCAGCCGTCGGTGTCCTGACTTATTCGTATATATATATATAGTGTAAATGAAAAGTATAGAAATTATTGTAACAAGAAGCCAACAGTATTCCATAATATATATCTCAAGAGAGAGAGAGAGTGATTTACGCTATGAAGCTTCAATTTTTGTAGTCAATATACAAGGAAAGCTTCAATTTCTATATTCAAAAGTTCCAATCACCACAGTATTCTATATAAACCACACACACACACACAGATGCACATATATAAACATATACACACAGAAGCACGTACGCACACACACACATACATACACATTTATATATAAAACTACATTTATTTTGACTGAGATCCAATACCAGAAATTTATTTAATTAGTGAATAATTAATTGAACGCTCATGTCTACACACACTCACACACATACACACATACACACATATACATACACACACATATGTTTATATATATATATATATATTTATATAAATGTGTGTGTATATATATATATAAGTTAAAACAATGAAATAAAAAATCAAGTCATTAGAAATATACTTCACTGCTTTACGGTCGTTTCTAAGTGATGATAATACATCGTAACTATACTTCGATATCGATCTATGTGAAGTTAGTTACAAAATATCAGATAAAGAGAATATTTACTTACATGCATATCACCAGCTGTTGTCAAAAGAAATAATAATGTTATTCAAAATTAGTAGTAAATTAGTATTATGTTTAGTTCTATTACCTTGTTTGGAGGTAGTTGAAGAATTAACCAATCAGATTGTTTTATTCCATACTAGCAGTAAAGCCCGGCGTTGCTCGGGGTCGCTCAGTAGCTATGTTAAAGTTACAATGTTAAGTTTTTTTTTTGGCTTAAAAACTGTAGTGTCTACTGTGCAGACTTGCATGTGGTGTTTTTGATTAATATTCCCTCAACCAACAATATGCCTTATGAAGTTAAGAAAACATAACGATAACCCCAATGTTATAACAAAAGAGGATGCTGGGGATAAAAACTGCACTGGTTATTTATTAACAAAGATCGAAAATGTAAACACTGCAACGCAGAGAAAAACATTAGCGTAATCAAATTATCAGTTATGTCTGTCTGCACGCCTATATCACCTCTCTGCACGACTGTCTGTCTGCACGCCTATATCACCTCTCTGCGCGACTGTCTGTCTGCACGCCTATATCACCTCTCTGCACGACTGTCTGTCTGCACGACTGTCTGTCTGCACGCCTAATGAAATTTACAGATACATATATTTTAAATAAACTTATATAATTTTTGCTTTTTTTTATGAAATATTTGCTTGTTTTACGTAGTCTTTAAATAGACTTGTTTTCAAGTAAAAATATTGTTTTAAAAGGCTTTTAAATGGAAATGAAGCAAAACGGAAGCTTAGTGTTCGAACTGATGAATTTTGCAGGTCAATATTTTGCTGGCTCGACAACTGTTAGTGTATTGTGTTAATGTCATTTTAAAGGCTGAGAAAGCCAGCGTAATTTTTTACGTAAGACGCTCAATGTAAACAGAACAAAAGGAAATAACTCATCACTTACGCTCAAAAATCGATACATTAGATTCGATTTCGTCAGATAGGGCGGGTCAATTTGAAATATTTGTTTTCCGATGTCTTCGCTAGGGCTCAATGTACAAGTATAGCAATTTCGGTGCAATTCCGTGAGAGATTCTAAGAGGAGATGTGTGCCAAAAATCGATAGACAGACAGACAACTTCAGTTTTATATATATAGATGATGTTAAGATGAAAAATAATTCACTTTAGTTGAGGTCATGTCCCGTTGAAAGGAATGGTTGAATTTTTACATTCTTTTTAAACTTCACTCCACCATATACATTCAGCTATCAATTTGACAATCCCTTTTTTCCTAACAGAGTTTTATGGCAGTTCTGTTATTAACACCATTCAACCATTCCTTTCACAGGGTCATCACCTCAACTAAAGTGAATTATTTTTCATCTTAACATCATATGGAATAAAACAATCTGATTGGTTATTTCTTCAACTACCTCCAAACAAGGTCATAGAACTAAACATAATACTAATTTACTACTAATTTTGAATAAAATTATTATTTCTTTTGACAGAAGCTGGTGATATGCATGTAAGTAAATATTCTCTTTATCTGATATTTTGTAACTAACCTTACATAGATCGATATCGAAGTATAGTTGCGATGTATAACATCACATAGAAACGATCGTAAAGCAGTGAAGTATATTTCTAATGACTTGATTTTTTATTTCATTGTTTTAACTTATATCATGACTCTGTTTTCCGTTTAATGTTTTATTGTTTTGCGGGATTTATTTTAGCCTACAACATTTTCAACATGTCGATTACATTAAGTTCTTCATGCAGAATAGACCCCACAACTTACCGTGGATATCTCTTTGTATATATATATTTATATAAATGTATATATATATATATATATATATATATATATATATATATATATATATATATATATATAAGTTAAAACAATGAAATAAAAAATCAAGTCATTAGAAATATACTTCACTGCTTTACGATCGTTTCTAAGTGATGATAATACATCATAACTATACTTCGATATCGATCTATGTAAGGTTAGTTACAAAATATCAGATAACGAGAGTATTTACTTACATGCATATCACCAGCTGTTGTCAATATATATATATATATACATATATATATATATATATATATATATATATATATATATATATATATATATATATATATATATATATATATATATATGTAAGTATGTATGTATACGTACATACATATATGTATACAGACGTACAGTAGCATGCATATATATATATATATATATATATATATATATATACATACAGGTACACATACATATATGCACGCATTAGTTTAGCGGACGCTTATTATAACGCCGCTTTGTTCGTTTGTCAACAAACTGAACAGCCTTAATTTATGCCATACGGTGTTAAGGCAACCACGTCACCTTTTTGTTCAACACTGACACAGGAACGATGTACTATATAAATATATATATATATATATATAAATATATGTGTGTGTATGTATATGTGTAAGTATATATATATATATATGAGAGTATTGAAGTTTGCTTGAAGCATTGTGGAATAATAAAATATATATATATATTTATTTATAGTAATATATATATATATATATATATATATATATATATATATATATATATATATATAACGAAGGAAGTGTGGTAAGGAACCAGATGGACCATAACGCACCAGAGTACTCAATACTTAGGGTAGTAGAGTGGGTAATAGGAAAAAAATATGACCCCGACATCAGAGCTCAAGCCGTCTCGACGGCTATCTGGTCCAGGAATAGCCGTCGAAACGGCTTGAGCTATTATAAGGGTGCGACGGAGATGGATAACCGGCGCCTAACACCGTTTAACAACAGAAAATTGAAAAGTAAAACCTGCATTTAATATCTTTAGACCCCAAGGAACATATAAATGCAAGTTTGAAGTCAATCGGAGTAGAAATGTGGATTTGTATAGACTTTGCAAAAATGAGGACACACACACACACACACACACACACACACACACACACACACACACACACACACACACACACACACACACACACACACACACACACACACACACACACACACCCACACACACACACACACACACAGACACAACATCAGTTTTATATATATGTGTAGAAATTCTATTTAAATTGTTGGGATACAACAAGCAAATATTTTTATAACTGATATAAAGCACTCAACGATTAATTGGACTAAAAATACTATCCGGGAGCTTCCAACAGTAATGGTCGCATTCTTTAAGGGTATGTCAATATTTATTTATGAAACTGCTGTATATTATATTTTATCTGATGAAAGCACACCATAATTTAACTTGGTGTCCTTGAAATATGTATAATGAAATAAATATGGTTTTATAAATATCGTTTCCATTTGTTAATATCGTATATATATATATATTTCACAATTCAAGAAAAAAGAGTGACATGGTTCGCTAAACAATAAGGGTTTTATTCACATTGCTGACAATTGTTTCTTCGATCTGGTAGGTCTAGAGTTCGCTACTCTCCTGATTTTGCGTCAATCGAACTCCAATACTTTGTTTATAACCAGTCGTTTTCATCGGAGCATCGCGTGTCAGTCATTTTTCTTGAATTATTATTACTCGACTGCCTATAAAGATAAGCTGTTATCCTGTATATATATATTTATATACATATACATATATATATATATATATATATATATATATATATATATATATATATATATATATATATAGTTATGTAATAAACAACATAAGGCAATTATTTCATTTACCAGTGGTTTCTTAAAAGCAAAACAATTTTGCTTTCAATCATCAGAATGAAAAAATCCTGGCGTATATATATATATATATATATATATAGAGAGAGAGAGAGAGAGAGAGAGAGAGAGAGGGAGAGGGAGAGAAAGAGAGAGAGAGAGAAAGGGGGGGGGGAGAGAAAGAGAGAGAGAAATCTAGATAGATATATAGACAGATAAATAGATATAATTTATATGTATCAGTGTGTGTGCTTGCATGTGTGTAAGTGTATGTATATATGTGCGTACGTGTGTATTTGTGTGTACGTGTGTATGTATGTTTTTGTGTACAGGTGTATGTGTGTTTGTGTATATGTGTGTGTTTGTACGTATGTGTGTATGTGTGTGTTTGTATGTGTGTTTGTGTATATGTGTGTTTATGTGTACGTGTGTATATGTGTTTATGTGTGTGTATATGTGTACGTGTGGGTATATGTGTTTATGTGTACGTGTGTGTATATGTGTTTATGTGTACGTGTATATACTTACTTGATTGTTATCAAGATTGACGCCACCTCTCTTTTTAATTTCATTTCCTATTCCATTCCATTCCACCCATCTCTTCTCTTTCCATATCTTTATTGCCATTCCCTCATGCTGCAATTCTTGAACATTCCAAGACATTAAAAACCTTTCTGTGACGCTCCAATATTATATTTAATAATCTTCTATATGAAGATTATAGCAATTGCTTTCATTATAAGTGCTAACGACGCTAACCACACCCGGCTTTCTACCCCACCCTACCAATCAGCAGATAGCATTTTTTATTTCTGCTTGCGTATGCAAAATTGATATTTTCCCTTATTGATTGGTAATGGTAATGCGCCTTCTATCTATCTATCTATCAGTCTATCTATATCAGTCTATCTCTTTCTCTCTCTATATCTCTCTCTCTCTCTCTCTCTCTCTCTCTCTCTATATATATATATATATATATATATATATATATATATATATATATATATATATATATATATATATATATATATAAATATATACATATATATATATGTGTGTGTTTATATATATATATACATTTCCATATATATAAGTACAACACCAACATACCTATACCGGAGGGTAGACTGGTAGTCCGAGACGTAAACAGTATTGGAGGTAGAGCCTTCAGACTGGTGGCCGTTTATGCCCCGACCGGGCAATCGCAATCACGGCCAGACTTCTTTAAGCGTCTAGAGTCTTTTCTGGGAACGTCTCGCTCCTTACTTTTAGAGGGAGACTAGAATGGTATCCTAGATGCACGATGGGACTATGTGGGAGTATGTCTCAGTAGAGCGGGGTGCAACAGCCTCAAAACTTTAATCGGCCAATTCCAACTGGCCGATAGGTATCGACTGGATTTCCCGACTGCACCTCAGTAGACGTGGGCAAACAGCAGTGGGACATCTAGATCGTATTTAGATAGGTTCTTCATTAGAGAAAGGGACAAGGAGATGTTAAGCTGTCCACGAATGCACATGGTTGCCTATTCAGATCACAAGTTAGTCGTCTTCATAGTCAACCGTGATAGAATACATAGACAGGGACCCGGATACTGGAAGCTGAACGTGTCGTTGCCGGCACGTAAAGCTTACAGTGAACGGATAAGTAGACTAGACAAGCAACAGTTAACGGGAGCCATCGTCAACAATAGATGGTGGTACTCTCTCAAGAAAGCAATCAGAGTAGAATCGATAGGGTATAGCAGAGAGTTAGCCTTAGAGAAAAACAGAATAGAAAGAGAACTAGTAGCCAAGGTAGAGGAGGCACTTAGAAGTGGCAACGCGGCTAGAGTGTTAGCGTCGAGAACGGCACTGGACCAGTTCTTCGATGCGAAACACGAAGGCTGCGTGGTCAGAAGCAAAACACGTGCTCTAGGAAACGAAGGAACGAAAGCTGTCAGCTGGGCCCGAGTGGCGGAGGCAAAAAGTGGCAACAAGTCCACGATTCGGTCTTTGAAAGACCAAAACGGACGCGTGCTACTTGACCCCAAGCAAATGTGCGCGGCCTTTCAGCGGCACTTTGCGCGACTGTTTGAGCAGAACGACGGTGAGCCGAACGGGGCAATGGACTTTAGTTCATACCTCGACGGCCTGCCGCATCTCTCGAACACGGACGCCGAGTTCTGCGAAAGACCGATCATGGACACTGAGATACGGGACGCTCTGGGCCGCTGCGGGAAACGCAAGTCACCCGGTCTAGATGGTCTACCCTACGAATTTTACATAGGCATGCCGGACTTGTTCTCTGGCGTCGTCGAAGCCGTCTACTGCAATTGGCAGCAGAACGGGAGAATTCCCAGTTCTGCAGGCAAGGGCGTAGTAACGCTTATCAGGAAAGACGAGAACAAGGGGGACGAAATTAACAACTTCAGGCCCATAACTCTGCTCAACACAGAGTTAAAGATTTTGGCCAAGGTGCTAGCGACGAGGTTGGCGCTTGTCGTCGAGAACCTGGTAGGGAAAGCGCAAACGTGTGCAATCCCGACCAGGTCCATACACGACAACCTCCACCTCATGCGATACATCATAGAGAGGGTGGGTAGTAAACCCGGCTTCGGTGGGGCTCTGATCAACTTGGATCAGTCTAAGGCATTCGATAGGGTCGACCATCGATACTTGGAAGCGGTTCTCAAGGCGGCCGGTTTCGGTCCCGTGTTCAGAGGATGGATCGAGGCGATGCACACCAGCATCTGCTCGAGGGTCAAGGTGAACGGCTACCTATCGGAGCCGTTCGCAATCACGCGTTCCATTCGACAGGGATGCCCTCTCTCCTCCATTCTGTATGTATTGACTCTAGAGCCACTACTGCGGAAATTGGAGCTGTTGCAGGGCATCCGCCTAGAACCGGGACTGCGCAAAGCGGCGTCGGCTTATGCCGACGACGTGACAGTAATGGTGTCGAGCACCTCGGAAATCGGGGTGATCGGCAACATACTGAAAGAATACGAAACGCTGACGGGAGCAAAACTAAACCCAGACAAGTCTGTCGGTTTGCAACTCGGTACGTGGAGAGGCAAACCGATGACATCCGACAGCGTCGTTGGACGCTGGACGGACGGACCGGTGAAATTGCTCGGGGTCTGGTTCGGTCCAGACCTCCAGGTGGAGAAAAACTGGAACGAGGTCACGGCCAAGGTGTTTGCACTCACTCAGAAGTGGGCAGAGTGCAAACTGTCCTTGAAAGGTCGAGCGGAGGTGGCGAACACTTTCATAGCGTCCGTCATCTACTACCGCTTGACTGTCGTGCCTTGTCTCCGTGAACACCTCGCGAAGATGGAACGCATGCTCTTCCAGTTTCTGTGGAAGAAGCAGGCTCCGCTGGTGAGGAGATCCGTCTGCTGTCAGCACCCTTCCAACGGAGGGCTGGGAATGCCGTGGCTGATGATGCGCAAACATGCGCTGAGGCTGCGGCTTCTCCAGGTATTCCTCACCAACCCCCAACCGGTGTGGGCACCGTTTGTGAGACAGGCTTTCCCACAGCTTGTCTCGCTAACGGAGCTGCAGTCCTGGGTGAAGAAAAGACCGAAAACGATGGGCGCCTGGCACATTGAATGCGCTCAGGCGCTCACAGTCCTCTGGCAAGCGGGCGCAGCTA
This sequence comes from Eledone cirrhosa, assembly GCA_964016885.1. NCBI lineage: Eukaryota > Metazoa > Mollusca > Cephalopoda > Octopoda > Eledonidae > Eledone > Eledone cirrhosa. Next base: position 26,817,364 of record OZ024762.1, read on the forward strand.
TCAGTGGAGACTCCACTTCGACATTCTATAGAGGGATTGTACGTTACAAGGGCGACGACGTGCTCGGAGAGACTCTGGGCGTCGAAGACGATGAGCTCACCAGTATGTTTGGTAGGACTTTCCGCCCGGGACCTATGGACAACTTCCAGAGGTCCCTGGCCTGGCAGTGCTACCGAGGAGCTCTACCGGTTCGTGACAAGATCTACAGGCACGGACGCCCTGGCAGGGATCCTTCCAAGAGGACGTGTCCAAGATGTGCCAGGACATTGAAACAGTTCTGCACGCAATTGTACACTGCCCGGGCGTAAGCGACCTGTGGAACTATGCAGAACAACTGCTGTCGCGTATGGGACAAATCCAGTTGACTGCCGAGTCCATAGTAAGGATCAAACCGCCAGACTCTTTCAAAAACCAAAGAGAGGCGGTTTTCCTCTGTACGGTGGCTATGGTGAAAGAAGTTATATGGTGGACGAGGTTGAGAGGACTGAGGACAGATGCCTTTCTCTCCGGACAACAATTGATTCCCTTCTTTAAGTATCACTTTAGAAGGAGAATCAGGGTGGAGAGAGAGGCACTGCACCCCAGTAAATTTACTGAAAGGTGGGTGAATGAAGCGAAAATGGCCCGAGTGATTGGGCCTTCTCTGTTTATAAGCTTGTAGGTTGAGGAAGAGAGCAAAAAGAAGAAAGGAGCACTTGCACAACACGCTCCTCGAGTTGAGGGTTGTTCTATCGACGGGGTATTAAACAACCCATTTGTGGCGCCTCCCCCCTATTGGGGATTTCGATTGTTGAAATTGTTTGTTTTTATATTTTTTACACGACTGTATGTAAAATCCCCGGCATGTCTTTGTATTGTCCCCTTTCTTGTTGCGCCCTTGTGGCTAATAAAGAAATCTATCTATATCAGTCTATCTCTTTCTCTCTCTATATATATATATCTCTTTCTATATATATATATATATCTTTCTCTCTCTCTCTCTCTCTCTCTCTCTCTCTCTCTATATATATATATATATATATATATATATATATATATATATATATATATATATATATATATATATATATATATATATAAATATATATATATATATATATATATATATATATAAACGGAAAAAATGAAACATACTTATATATATATATACATATACATATATATATGTGTGTGTATATATATATATATATATACATTTCCATATATATAAGTACAACACCAACATACCTATATATGTATGTATATGTATATATATATATCTAGGGCGGGTAAAATTCCCGAGATCCTTGGACGAGATCTCTCCAGCGGTCTCTGTCCCTCATTATCGCTGCCATGTCCTGCGTCTCCAACAGACCAGTGTCTCTCCTTAGGGCATCAACATACGTTAACCTCGGTCTTCTTCTTCCAGTGTGTCTATACAGAGGCTTCCACAGGAGCACTGATTGCAGTGTCAACTCTGGATGTCGGTGAGCATGTCCAGCTAAACTCAGTCTACTCTGTGTCACTTTTGAGCTGACTTTTAAGAGTCTCCCATACAGCTCTGAGTTTTTCATCATCAGTGTATACTGATTAATGTTCAGAGCCATCCTCAGCATTCTCTTAAGCTAACAATGCATATATTTCAGGTGACATATAGGCATTGTTAGCTTAAGAGAAACTTAAAAATAGGGAGTGGCACCCCATTCTGAACTTGGTTATAGAATTCTTTCTGCCTTTGTTACTCTAAATATACATTATAGCTTTAAAGAATTAGCTTTTAATGAATTCCATTTTCTATCAACCAATGACCTCTACCCATCCCACTCCCCACCCTCTCCTACCACCTGAAGAGACCTATAAAATACCTTATTTATTTTTTGCTACCCAGATTCCTGATGATTTCTAAAGAATGAAACAGTAGAATCAAACTGTAGAATCTCATCTATATTAAAACTTTTATACTCTGCTATGTATTGAGTACCTTACTTACTGTGGTTACCTCCGATCAACCCGGAATAACGTACCTATATATATATATATATATATATAAAACTGATGTTGTCTGTGTGTCCTCATTTATATATTCCTTGCGGTCTAAAGATATTAATTACTGCTTTTTTTTTTTCAATGTTATGTTGTTAAACGGTGTTAGGCGCCGGTTATCCATCTCGTCGCGCTCTTATAATATCTGGCTGTGTGCCTGGCTGTCTGCATAACGTCATTGCTGATTATCGCTACATTCACACACGCACACGCGCAAGCGCGCTCGCACGCACGCATATATATTTATATATATATACTTATATATACACATATATACATATACACACACATATATACACATATACATATATATATCATCATTATCTATAAAAGTCATATTGTTGTTGTGTTTGGTGTGTGTGTCTGTGTGCATGTTCCATGTTTATACATTTGGACAATTCCAAATCGATTCGAGGCAACCTCTGTAGGAATGTTGGAAATGGTCTAACTTAGGTCACCGACTATTTAGTCTTTTCCAACTCACCCACAATTAGTGGAATAATCGATAAAACTAAATACATGACGCTTTACTCCTCTAATACAGTCTGATGTATTCTCTCTACTCCCCTTAACATTCGATCAAGCTACATACATGCTGCAACTTCCTCTTATATACGCTTAAACCCACTCCTTACAAACTTCCTTTAGGAACTCCGAGGAAAGAAGAGAGAAAGAAATGACTTGTTCCCTGGTACCTCCTGAAACGAGACGATTGTATATATATATAAGAGAATGTGAAGTAATCTTGAATTGCATCAATGATTACGGCAAGTATATATTGACATTGCACTCAGTGCTCCTTTGGGAGCCCCTACATGGACACACTAGAAGAGGAAGACCAAGGTTAACATATGTTGATGCCCTAAGGACAGACACTGGTCTGTTGGAGATGCAGGATATGGCAGCGATAATGAGGGACAGAGACCGCTGGAGAGAACTCGTCCATGGATCTCGGGAATTTTACCCGCCTTAGATAGATAGATAGATAGATATATATAAATACCGGGGCGGTGGAAGCATTTCTGAATTGGTGGGGGCCAGATTTGGTCAATTTAGTTGTATTGATTAGTTTAGCTGTTATTATCAAATCCCTGTGAGTTCAAATCCCGCCGAGGTTAACTTTGCCTTTCATCCCTTCGGGGTCGATAAAATAAAGTACCAGTAATGCATTGGGTAATTGCTGGCCTTGTGCCTAACGTAGAAACAATTATCAAATATCAATCTAGATGTAATTAACTTCGATCTGTGATAAACATAACATGTATATATATTGTATCGTATATAACTAGATACAAATAGATGTGTGTTGGTAGTTTGGGGAGGAAAATATACAATTATTGGGCGGCGGTGGAGAGGGAGGAGGATTGGTCAACACCTGATACACACACACACACACACACACACACACACACACACACACACACACACACACACACATATATATATATATATATATATATATATATATATATATATATATATATATATATATATACTTACCGTAAACATTTATATATATATATAAAGTTTAAGCAAAGTATCGCTGCTTTCACCCTTAACGGGATCTTCTGAAACTAACAAAGTCAATCTGTGAACGCAGAAGTGAATATTTCAAAAAACGTTGCAACCGGAGGAAGACAGGAAGACGATACTTTGGATCGTGGAAACGTTCCCTGGCAAAGAACGGGAAAAAACGAATAAGATACGTCATTATTTGGAGCGGTGAAAAACAATTACACGCAAAGACAAAACCACGTCTATGGTATAATAGAAGTCGTAGACTAATGTTCTCTTAGGTGGTTCATAGAGACGTTCTCTGGCAATGAACGAAAAAACGAAGATAATAGGTCATATGTGGACCGGAGAGACCAATTGCACGCAAAGACAAAACCACGTAAATGGTATAGCAGAAGTGGTAGACTAAAATTCTAACTAGGAGACCGAATGATTCTCGGCTTCAGAGTTAAGAATAAAGTAAATAAAATACAGAGAAAATTGAAATTAAATAAATACATACACGCATCCATATACGAACATACACAAGCATATGCGAAAAGACTCGCCATAGGTATACAAATACACTCACATATAAATATGTGTGTGTGTGTGTGTGTGTGTGTGTGTGTGTGTGTGTGTGTATGTGTGTGTGTGTGCGTGTGTGTGTGTGTGTGTGTGTGTGCGTGTATACAAATAATTAAATAAACGTATATAAATAAATAAATACGTATATAACAAGCGCACACACATACCTACATGTAAATACACAAATGTTCGGAGACGTACGTCAACCAGAACACGAAGTACACATATACACACACCCTACATACGTACGAACCCGCATACTCACACAGACGCAAAACTCACGTATACACATAACCAAAAGCATATGTACCAGAATATATACAATATACGCCATAACATGTACAATCAAATATACGTACGAGAAAGTATACGTCTGGAATGTCTCCCCTGGGAACATAAATACTGCAACCTGAACTATATTGTACTTCTTGTCTTGATTTCTCCATCTTACTCCACCACCACTCTTGTTGGTTTATTTATATATTTATATTTATATATTTATATATTTATACCTTTGCTTTATCAATGTGCTTTTCCACGTATTCCACTTGTATGTATCCATGTATTTCTACTCCTCCTATTGGGACTTTTGCTCACTTGTACCCATTAGCACACGACACTAGAATGTCTCCCCCTGAGAACAAAAATAAATATTACTCGACTATATCCCTTATTCTACATCCCACTAGGATAAATTATAGAAGATCTACATAATACAATTAACGTTTCTTCATAAAAGACTCTCTTTAACTAAAACCCGCAACCCAAAACCTTAAAAAAGTTTTTTTTTATGTTTAATTTTCAATTTTCTGTTTGTTCAATTCTCAATCTTCTTACTCTTTAATTTTATAATGTTATTCTGAATTCTTTCAACTTCATCCTATAAATTTAAACAATATTTTAACGTTCCAACTTTCTGTCGGACTGTTGGGTTGGTTTTCCTGGCGGCGGGACCGGCCCCCTGGTGCATAGGCCTACCTTGAGTGCTTGGAAAAATAAATTTCCCCTTCTTTCGGTAAATGAAACTACTCGGAGTGGCTTGATTCGCCCCAGGGGCCCGGCGCGCGGCCGGTTTTTTTAACCGCCACATAGTACCTGTAAATTACAGATCAAATCAGAACTATTACATATATCAACCTTAAAATGTTAAACTGTTTAACTTTAAATTTTCTAATTTCTTTAATATTAAATATTAATTATTAATTTTTAACTTCATCCTATAAGTCTAAACAAAAACGTAATGTTCCAGTCTTCTGCTCACACATTATAACACACTGACCCCCACTATATTTACCTCTGCTAAGATACGGGTCCCTCTGAACATTTTTTCGCGCCACTCCTGGCCTGACTGTTGTCTGACATTAATATCGACCTTCCTTCCTCTTTCTCTCTATCTTTCTTCTTGTAGCAATCAACCCTGACTTGTTCTACTTCTTCCTTTTCTTCCTTCTCTTCTCCCTTCTTTCTGTCTTCTTCCCGCAGACTTATCTTCCTTCCCCTTTTTGTTTGCCTATATTTGACCGGTAGTAGTTGTTAAGATACGGGTCCCTTTGAATAAAAACATTTTTTCGCGACAATGCTGGCCTGATTGTAATACCGACCTTTCCTCCTCTTTCTTTCTGTCTTTCTTCTTATCGCTGACATTAACCCTGGCTTCTCTTCTTCTTCCATCCCCCTTCTTCTCTCTTCTTTCTTTCTTTTTCTTGTGGCATGATATTAACGCTGACTTATGTTCCTATCCCTTTCAGTTTTCCTTTATCTGACCCGTAAGTTTCAGCCACGTCACTCGAGGGCGACCGGCAAAGGTAGAAGATGGTGAATGGCGGTCGCGCCCGGGTCCTTGATTTTCAGCCCCTTGGATTTTATCTATTACATTCACGTATTATATTTCGAATATGTGATGATATCACCGGATTCATACGGAACCCGGTCATTGAAATGATCATAGTATAATAAACCTTTCAAGGATTTACACAAATCCAGCCTCCTGTAATTTCATTATAATTATTATATATATATATATATATATATATATATATATATATATACGTTATTCCGGGTTGAATCGGAGGTTAACCACAGTAAGTAAGGTACTCAATACATTGCAGAGTATAAAAGTTTTAATATAGATTCTCATCTATATATATATATATATATATATTCAAAGACCTACCTGTATAGATGAGAAATGTATAATCTGTAAATTAAGCCCCCATATTAACTGTAAAACTAGAAATGTAGTATATAGCATAAGATGTACCGAAGGACAATGTAGAGATAAAAATATAGTGTACATAGGTGAGACAGCTCGTTGTATAGGGGAACAGATAAATGAACACTGACGAGACTTCAAGATAGTAAAGAATCATCTGTACTCTACCAACATGCTCAAATAGAACATAAGGGTAAATTAGAGAACATAGAAATAAAAATAGAATCTACACACAGAAAAGACGCAATGTTTAGACAAATCACAGAGGCAATAAACATAAATGAATTACAACCAAAATTAAATAGAAAAACATAAGTGGAACAGCAACATCACAACCTATAATTAAGGACAAAATGAAAACACACACGCACATAGATCAAACAAACAACCAGTAACCTGTAAATAAATTAATAAATAAACGAATATAAACACACACAGACACCCGGATGTAACACATGCGCAAGCTAAGCACACAACACACGCAAAAACAAGATGGCGTAGGACAGAACAAAGGAGAGGGACCAAAAACAAAGAAAAGAATCCCCAGTCACTGAAGAGGTCACAGAATGTGTGACGAAAGAACTTTGACAATATATAAACAACCACCTGGTTGTGGAACCAACCAACCAACCGGAAATTTCTAAATTCCTAAATTTATAAATTTATTATAATAAATTGAAGTGAAAGCAACATTGCGTGTGTTTCTTATTGTCAACATGACCCTCCCAAAGTATAACAATATTGGTTTCAACACACGTTTTCAGATAAAGAATCTTGCTAAACAAATTCAGAAACGAAATATATATATATATTTAGTTATGTAATAAGCAACATAAGGTAATTATTTCATTTACCAGTGGAAAGCAAACAAATGTTGCTTTCAATCATCAGAATGAAAAAATCCTGGTGTCTATGTGTATATATATATATCATAATAAAATGTGAAGAGGAGTAACACGAGTTAGGATATATATATATATATATATTTATATATATATATGAAAACACGGGGAAAGAGACGATTATGAGGAAGAAAAACATTTTTTTTTCTTTTTTTGTCTCTCTCTCTTTTTCTGGGTTAGAAAATGATTAAAACGAAATGTTTTACTTTGTGTGAAGTGTTAAGGTATTAGTTAATTTATTTATTATTTAACAATGGCATTTATATATCTATTTATATATTTAATTATTGTCTATTACCGGTTTCTGCATTTACATGCATTATCAAATGATAGTGAAATGTATTAGTGTGGTGTCACACATGTTAAACAGAAGGTGCAGAAAGAATAATGTTATATACAAACAAGGTTTAAGAAGTGAAAAGAAAAAAGAAAAAGGAAAAAAAAACATGCATAATGTGGAACGTAAAAAGTCAATGTGGAAGAAAAGTGAATGTTATTTACAAGCACAGTCATTGAAGTTAAGTAGTTCAAAATGTGTTAATATCGCAAGAGTGCTTAGTTGAACCATGGTTCCGTGAAGGAGGCAAATGGTGGACTGTGGTTTGATATGATTTCCCTTTTTAGAGAATTAATATGCAGGGGGAAGCAATTCTTGCTGGGTGATATTTAATTTATTTAAGAAAAAGGATTAGGAACCATGGTTTAACTAAGATAGATGAGAACATATCCTATAATGGTATCTATAATAAGGAACGCGTAACCAGGAATACTACACCCGATTAAGAAAGATCTGGTTATCGGAACTCTCTGCGCAAAACAAAACAGTGGCTCACAATGTGTTTGCTGCACCTGTCCTAACACCAACGTTCGGAATACTCAATTGGACGATAGACGAAATCCGAGCAGTTGGTGTTGGAACTCGAAAAGTACTAAACAACACCGGAAAATTCCTCATCAACAGTGACATAGACCGCCTTTACTTGAATCGTAAGCAGGGAAGCAGAGGCCTAACATAAGTCCAGACAACATTTGAATGTTGCATCATATCTCTCCAACAACATCTACGAACCTTAAAGCGTAGGAGCCCGTTTCTCGAGCAAGTCTATCTGTATGAAACAGATACGATTATGAGAGTTGGGAAGGAACTCCTTGAGAGATATTCCCTGTGTGATAATCAAAAACTCACACCCAGGGAAGTCGCTCAGCAGTATCGCAGTAGATCCATGGATGAAAACTACATACTTATCAGCAAAAATGCATGCATAGATATGTTGCCAGGAAGCTCCAGAGTGAGAGTAATATAGATAAGGAATGTGGTTTATCTTGGCCCAACAACCGCTATATTGGCTCCCACTTTGAAGGATACGCTTTTGCAATCCAAGAACAGGAGATTAACACGAAATACCTGATTCACAAAAGAGGTAGGGATGCATGCAAAACACCGAGATGTGATAACAAGTGCAGACTCTGCAGAACATATCACCTTTGTCATTAGCAGCTGTCCAAAGATGTCATCGCGGTACTATCTACCTCTGAGGCGTGATGTAGTGGCCAAAACACTGTACAATGTTGTACGTAAAAAAGATAGCCCCGATAATAAACACATTAAAAGCTACAGCAATATGGAAGACATCCATGTACATAATATGAAAGAGTACTGGTGGAATGTTCCAGTAAAACCCCAATAAAATGCAGGCATAACAGACCAGATATTATGATATGGGACAGGGCGAAGAAAGCATGCACAGTAGTGGAAATTAGCTGCCCAGCAGATGCCAGTATAATATCAAAGATTAGTGAAAAGGAGAATATTTATGCAGAACTGATGAGAAATCTGCAGATACTCCACCCTGATTACACCTTCAGATTTATGCCTGTGATTATTGGGGCACTGGGGTATGTTAGTAACTCCCTCAATACAAATCTTGAGAAGCTAGGCTTCACAGGAACAGAAAGAACACAACTAGTTAGGAAATTACAAGTACAATCCATTAATGGAACAGTAAAAATATGTAAAACATTCCAAACATTTTGTATCTAATAACTGCATATACACATGTACAGATGCAAAGCATATACACATACACACATACAACTCAAAACATACACATCCACACATACAATAACATCCATATCTATACATTCATGCATACACATATATCTACCTAGTTGATGTTGTGTAAATTCCAATGAGAGATTCTTCTGCCTATGTTAGGAACCGACTCTCTTTCTATTGGTAAAACTTTGTGAAATTATAAAACCAGATGAACATACATACATACGTACATACATACCTACATACGTACATGCATATATACATACATACAAACACACACACACATATATAAAGTTTTCTCGAAGATCGATTTGAAGCGCGATTGTATTAGAATCCCTAGAATTGTGAGAGATCCTCATCTCAAGTAATGTGTTAAAACAACAAAATGCCGTCAATGTCAGCACCAGCTAAGATTTACCCCCCAAAAAATACAAATCAGAGGTTAGAGGTGTGTCGGCCCACAGAAATGATAGGAACAAAGGAAGAAAATGAATGAGACAAGATCACACAAAATCATTTCACCTCAGACATCATTTCAGACCGGCTGTAGTTTCGCTTCTTCCTTTGCTTCCTCCTTCCTATCACTTCTCTGGACCAATATCCTTCTAGCCGCTAATTTCTGTCATTGGAGGTAAATTTTGCCCGACGCTGTCACTGACCACATTCTACTGAGTTTTCCTTATAATCGCATAAATATATATACATATATATATGTTTATCACGGGTTCAATTGGGAGTAACCACAGTAAGTAAGGTACTCAATACATAGCAGAGTATAAATATTTGATATAGTCCTGGAGAAGCCATTTCTCTCTCTCTCTCTCTCTCTCTCTCTCTCTCTCTCTCTCTCTCTCTCTCTCTCTCTCATCTCTCTCTCTCTCTCTCTCTCTCTCTCTCTCTCTCTCTGTATATATATATATATATATATATATATATATATATATATATATATAACTCCCTTCCCTAACCTCATTACACTACTCATACGTGTATCTGTTCTCTCCCTATCCGAATTTTGCTGAAGTAGGATTTCTGTCCGAAACGTTGAAGCTTTCTCCCCTTCCAGCAAGCTTGAACCTAATATAACTGTGGAGAAATGGCCCCCCTACGTGTTGTTTGTTTTATTTATTAACGATATATATATATTCTAGGGCGGGTAAAATTCCCGAGATCAATGGACGAGTTCTTACCAGCGGTCTCTGTCCCTCATTATCGCTGCCATGTCCTGCGTCTCCAACAGACCAGTGGCTGTCCTTAGGGCATCAACATATATATAAACATTTAATATAGAAATGGCTTCTACAGGAATAGAACATTTTCATTCGAAGGAAATCACCAGATAAGCATTTTCCTGGTGATTTACTTCGAATGAAACAGTTTTAGTTCTACCCCCGATTGAACCCAGGACACACACACACACACACACACACACACACACACACACACACACACATGACTTTTTACAGGTCTCGTGTCTGAAATCGTACTAAATCAACGTCTAGGAGTATTTATTTACCATTAATTCAGATTTCAATATTTTCATGTTTTTAATTAAATATAATATTCTGCCTGAAAGCTGTAATTTCTGCCAACAGTTTCTCATACCTTAGGCAAAGGAATTGGTCGAAGAATTTAAATGAGAATATTTAAATCTTAAAGAAATTTAATTCAGGTATTCATTTCAATGGAGTACAGGTATAAACGCGACGAGTATTAATTTTATAATTTGTCCTACTGTAACTGGGAAAATATATAGAATATATTAGTTTCTGATTTAGTCACAAGGCCAGCAATTTTGGGTAGGGAACAGTTGACTAAATTTACCCCAGTGTATTACTGGTACTTTATTTCTAGCTTAGACACAAGGCCAGCAATTTTTTTGGGGGGGAGGGAAAAGTTGATTAAATCTACCCCAGAGCATTACTGGTACTTTATTTCTAATATAGACACAAGGCCAGCAATTTTGCTTTGCAGCATAGAGTTACGGACCTTTATGATCTGAGTTCAGATACCGCCGTGGTTAACTTTGCCTTTCAGCCTTACAGGGTCAATAATGTAAAGTACCAGTCACGCACTGGGGTCGATTTAATCGACTTTCCCCTCCCCTAAAATTGCTGGCCTTGTGCCTATATAAGAAACCATTATTATTGGGTGGTGGATTGACAATATCGGTAGAGGGTCGGACGCCATGATTTGACTCATAGACTTACGGCTCTTGCCATTCTCAGTTCAAATCTCGCCGAGATTAACTTTGCCTTTCATCCTTACGTTGTCGATAAATAAAGTACCAGTAATACACTGGGG
>OZ024762.1:26829141-26834141 GCA_964016885.1 Eledone cirrhosa
CAACACCAATATCAAACGTATGTCAGTGAAGAGCGTAAATATACAGCCACAGAAACAATTGTACCGAACATACCACCCTCTTTGGTATTATATATATATATATATATATATATATATATATATATATATATATATATATATATTTATAAAAAATATATAATTCTTCGGCTCTGTTTAATTACATTGAGCTATATCTTATACTGTCATTTCTATAATATGAAGAGGGTGTTTAACTCCAACACACTCTAGTATTTTAATTCTTATATATATATATATATATATATATATATATATATATATATATATATGTGTGTATGTGTGTGTGTGTTCATGTGATGGTAGCTAAGACGCTTCCATAGGCGGTATGCCGGTTGAGCACTCTATGCTCTTACAGAGCAGAGTATGATAGAATAGAAAACGAAAAATCAGTGATGCATCTCGACTCAATTTATTGTGAATTACAATTGTTTCGCCGGCGGACATCTCGAGACACGATCATTGTGTGGATCTGTCTGATTCTGGACCCGCAGGTTCGACGGACACGTCTAATGATTTCGGAGCATATTCTCTCACGCGGAGAATATTCTCTAACGAGAAAATATGCTCCAAAATCATTAGACGTGTCCGTCTAACCTGCGGGTCCAGAATCAGACAGATCCATACAATGATAGCGTCTCGAATGTCCGCCAGCGAAACAATTGTAACACACAATAAATTGAGTTCAGATGCATCACTGATTTTTCGTTTTCTATTCTATATATATATATATCACATCTCTTCCCACATATTGATCGCTTTGCCAACTTTAGATAATCTGTAACAATATATAATATACTCTTTATATAAACCTTAACGTGAAACCTCGTTTTATTCTTAACACACATATATATATATATATATATATATATATATATATAACGAAAGAGTTGTGGTAAGGAACCAGATGAACCATAACGCACCAGGGTACTCAATACTTAGGGTAGTAGACTGGGTAATAGGAAAAAGTATATATATATATATATAAATTAATAAAAACAATGAAATAAAAACAAAGAACAAGTTCTTTATATTAAAAAATTCATCATTTTACGATCGTTTCTAGGATGTATATGTGTGTTGGTATATATATCATATAGATCTATGTAGAAATATTACAAATTATCAGAGGAAATATACTTACCTTCACATATACATACTGTCTTCAGAAATGATGAGATTTGTTTATTGAAAAAAAAACAACAAAGATTTAATATAAAAGGTTTGTTTGGGAACAGGTTTTGAATTGACCAATAGAAAAGTAGTTAGAGGTCAAGTTGATAGAATAGTGGTAGTAGAAATTTAATTTAGGGGTAGAGGAGTGCAGACTTATGTTTTGAATGAAAAGAATAATTTGAAAGAAAATAATACTTTGGGGGTGAAAAGAGGTCAAGCCAGTGAAGGGAACACGAACATTTGATGTTATTAAAGAATAATGTTAAAATCGAAGGAAAATAACATTTTAGGGTAAGGGTATTAGTGAGAAATACTAGTCTTATTTAAACCACAAGGAATCTAGCTCTATAACAAGAAATTAAATTAATTGATAGGTATACTTATAGGGATAATTTATATTAATTCATATGAATGTGATAAATAAGAATTAGATGTTATTAAAGAGTGTTGTTAAAAACGAAGGAAAGTAAAATTTTGGGATAAGAGTTGTAGTGAGAAATACCAATCTTATATAAACTACAAGGAATCTAGATTCATAACAGGAAATTAAATTAATTTATAGGTATACTTTTAGGTATTAATTTTAGAAAAAGAGAGTTGTAAGCGGGAAATAAAATTATGAAGTTCTCTGTAGTAAAGTACTAATTATAGGTTGACTAAATTAAAAAAACTAATTATAATATATAAAATATAAGTATAAGATGTATATTAATTAGGTTTATAATATTTGAAGGTTCTTCTAATTCTATGATTGCAAGATATAATTAATTCCTGTCGCTTATTTAATAGGATATCCTTAGATTTCATGATTTCAAAAAGTTCATTGGAGCATAACCTACACTCGTATCTGTTATTTTGATAAGGGGTGGCCCTTTTGAGCACACTCCAGGTGAGGTTGTAATCGATATTCTTCTTTCTATAATTATTAATTGTTTCAGCCTTCGTTTTTAACAACACTCTTTAATAACATCTAATTCGTATTTATCACATTATATATATATATATACACACATACACACAAGTATATATATATACATGTATATATGTGTATATACAGTATATATATATACACACACACACAAATATATATATATATATATATATATATATATCATAAAACATGTCTATAGAATCACAAGATAAAATATATACTATTTCCTCTCCCAATTAGCATAATTAACTATATAAAAAATCGAATAGACCAGGCTATAAGAATGAGGCTTCTATGAAGAAATCTCCGAGAAATAACCAAAACTAGCCCTTTGCGTCGGCCGTAGCGGAATATTTATCGAATATTTCGACAGCGTAATCGCCCAGATACAGTCAACTAAACAGAATTAGGTGTAAAATAAACTAGGAGAAAATAGAATACATTTAAATACCTCTACCATGAACTGTACATCATTCTCACCGCAAGAAAAACTATCCTGGAATTCAACAACGAATATTGAACTAAAGCTGATACTTCCAACAATTTTGATATCACAATGGGCTCGTCAGATTCAGCGCAATTGACGGACTTGATTGGAATCTTTATTTTGAATTCTTTAAATCGGAAAATTCCTCAACTTCGCGGTGGAATTTATCGTGACCATGCCCTTTTTACTGTTAACCTTAATATTATTAAGAATAATATACTTGATCTATTTAAGCACCATAACCTAAAAATTGAATTTGAAAACAACGTCAAACTAGCTAACTTCCTGGATTTATCCCTTATTCTTGACACCGGCCGATATTACCCTTACCATAAAGATAATGAGAATCTAAATTATGTTAATTTTAAATCTAAACACCCTATTAACATTAAAAATGCTATAGTCAGTAATGTTGAAAAAAAGAATCTCAAATCTATCTTCTAATAAACTTATCTTTGACGCTAAAGCCAATTATTACAACAATGTGCTTTCCAGAGCCGGTTATCCTGACAAAATTAAATACAGTAAAGAAACCAATCATGGAGGAACTTATAGTAATATAGTTAGTTATAAGCATTCCAATAGCATAAAGAACAAACCTAGATATAAAAATATGATTTGGTACAACGCTCCTTTTTCTCTATCTATTATTAGTAATATTCCTAAACTACTTTTAGTGCCCTAGATAAATGCTTCCCTCCTTCACATATTTATAGTAAGATCTTTAATAAGCATACAATTAAATTCTCTTATTCCACCATTCCAACATCTCTAACATTATCTCAAAACATAATACTAAAATATTAAGTAATAAATCATATCCATCCAACACTGAGCGTCATAATAATAACAATAGTAAGCCCGACGTCAATGTTAACTCTTCCGTAAATTTAAATACGACGTCAAACGTAACTTTGTCGAATTTTCATAATACCAATCTAAATCAGGAAACTTTAGCACCTATCGTAAGTAACTTCTCCAAATCAATTCCTTCTATAAATAATACTGGGTCATTTGCTAATAAGTCTGGTAATTTCTCTAATCGTAATTGCAATTGCCCTATTAGAACTAAATGTCAACCTATTAGAACCAATGTTTTGATAAAAATTTAGTGTATGATTGTAAGGTTATAACTGGCACTAATTCTTTTACCTATTTTGGTTCCACTTCCACTTCCTTTAAAGCAAGATTTTATAATCACAATTCTTCTTTTAAATACCAACTTAAAAGAACTAACACAGCACTCTCAGAACTCATATGGTCCTTAAAGGACAAAAATATTAACTACAAAATTTCTTGGAGGAAGGTTTGCAACGCCTCTCCTTACCTTAATTCTTCCCTATCCAGAACTTGTAATCTCTGCCTAGCGGAGAAATTTACCATTATCTCTATTTTTAATTCTATAATAAATAGACGTACGGATTTATTTTCGCTCTGCTTGCATAAATCTCATAGAACTTTCCATAGAGTATATAGCTAATATCTTACTACCTAATTAGTTTAAAATCTTTTTTTTTCTCAAACGCTTTTATATTTTTTACAAATATACCCATCTTTCTACCTTATTTCAGTATATTATACAATATTACTCATACTATGTCGTTAGCGGTCCCCT
The DNA here is from genome assembly GCA_964016885.1 of Eledone cirrhosa. NCBI lineage: Eukaryota > Metazoa > Mollusca > Cephalopoda > Octopoda > Eledonidae > Eledone > Eledone cirrhosa. The sequence goes on from OZ024762.1 coordinate 26,833,387, forward strand.
AATTTTCTTTTTTTTATTTCTAATCTTTAATCTGCAACTTTTACTTCTCAATTACTTCTTAATTCATCTTATAACTCACTATAGCATTTTCCTTATATTCTCGGCAATACAAATTTTTTTTTTTAATATATACTAATATTACCATTAGAGAAATTTTGTAAACATATTTTTTTTGACGTTATATATTTTTTCTTCCTTGAATTTTTTCTTTCTTCTCTCCTTCCATGCTCGTATTAAATCTATTATTTACTTTTTCCTATTACAATATATAGAAACAAACTTGAATCCTAATTGATTCCTCTTAGTTCATAATTCATTTAACTTTATCTTCATTCACCTTATCTTCTTAATATATTTTATTTTAATAATACATTTTAATAAATTCCTTTTCGCACATCTTATTAAACCCTTCAATATACATTAAATAAACCTTATATACCTTCAATAAACATTAAATAAATAGTATTCTTAATTCCTTTTTCTTTAATCATAAGCATCACCATTCATAAACCTCATCACTTTTAATTTCTTAATTTTTTAAATTATGTGTTATCTTACAACGTTTTGTTTTAATTTTTCTCTGTGAGACAGTGTTTCTCAGTATTAAAGGTTATATATATATCTCTCTCACTCATTTTCTCCTCTTCTCTCATCCTTCCTTTTTATACTCCTCCTCCGTCATCCTTTCCTTATTATTATATTTTCTATCTATATTCTTTCTTCCTCTTCCTTACCTTTTCCTTCCCCCCTTCCTT
>OZ024762.1:26836641-26854141 GCA_964016885.1 Eledone cirrhosa
TCTTTATTCTATGTCCATACCTGCATTGTTTTGGCTTTATTAAAGCTTCAAGTGAACTACAACTTCCTCCTATATATATATATATAACGAAGGAGGTGTGGTAAGGAACGAGATGGACCATAACGCACCTGAGTACTCAATACTTAAAGGCGGCTGATTATTGGTTGAGAGCCTGAAAATAGGCTAGAAGAAGCAGGCGAAAAAGGATTCTGGAGAAAAGAGAGCAGGGACGTTATAGAATAGGTAAATTAATTGAGAATAGAAGATAATAAATAAATAAAACAATATATTAAAATATAAAATTGGATAGTAAGATGTGATAAAATAATCTCTAGAGTCTAAAACAGCTGCTATATTTAGTTGGTGTTGCGCTTTCGGCCAATGCCTCTGGAATAGGTTAATAAGATGAGAATAGAAGATACAAAATAAATAAAAAATTAAAAAAATTTTAGAATTGGGTAGTAAAAAGTAATACAAAATCACCATGGTCTAAAACTGCTGCTATAATTAGTTAGTATTGCGTTTTCGGCCAATGCTATCTATAATTTACTGAGGCTACAAAAGCCCGATGGGCTGCCTCGGGGTAGGCGAAAGGGGAAAAGAAAAAGGAAGAGGGTAGGGAGTGGAAGGACGTGATAGTAAGAGGTAAAGGGAAGAAGAAAATAAAAAGGAAAAGAAAAGAGGTACATCTACCTATCTTGTTCGGCAAGTGGGGAAAAGGAGGATGTTGCAGCCATTGTCTACCCACCCGGGTCATTAACGGGTTTGAGGGCGAGGTAAGTCCTACGCAATCGGTGTTTGCATGCACTTACAAGTTCGTCATTTTTGTTTCGGAGTTAGTCCTTCGTAAACAGCATTTGTAATGTTTCCTCCGAGCATAGGTTACACGGACGGCGTCCTCCCCTGTAGGAGTTAGCCCTGGACAGTAAGCTCCAAGTAAGATTGTATGTTATGTTATTATCTTGGAGATCCCAGATGTGGCCCGAAAGTGCAGTGGCATGTCGCCGGGCCCGGTTTCGGAACGTATGTCGGTGTTAGTAGAGCTGGGTCTTAAAGTTACAAGCGGTTAATCCTATATAGGCTTTGTTGGAGGGGTCCGTCTTCATGTTGCATTGGTAGATCACGTTACGTTCTCGGCATCTATTGTTGAGGGGGCACGTAGATCTATCAGGGAAGTTACACCTCCTGGTCGGCTCTCTACTAATGTCTAGGTTGTTTCATCCATAGGGGTTGAATTTCTTTTTGTTTGAGGAGGCGATGTTTTGTGCGAAGTTGGGTGTGGTGCTGTAGGAGAGTTTGATAGTATTTTTGTTGATTATGTTGTGGTAGCGGTGTTGTGGTGGGAAGTGTTTTTCGAGGAGCCTAAAGAAGATTTTCCCGATAGGTGTTGCCACCTCGGCATTGTGGGGATAGTTGAACCACGTTACGTGGCGTGAGCCACGCCGTCGCCTGCTGTTCAACTAAAGGAAGCTGGATAAAAGGATATTTCCTCCCGGAAGCCGCTTCGCTTAAGAGCCTGGTTGTAATGAGGCGCATGTTCATCGAATATCTGCTCATTAGCGGACACACGAGATATGCGGAGGGAGATGTCTTTAACCAGGTTATTGGTGATGTTTCTAGGATGGTTAGAGCGGCGGTCGATGTAGTGCAGGTTGTCGTTTGGTATCCTGTATGGTTAGTACATATCATTTTCGAGGTTGTGGGTAACGTCCAGGAAATTGACTCGGGTTAGGGACGTTTGTAGGGTGATTTTAAATCCCCAGTCCCGGAAGAAGTCGATTAGTTGTTTACGGAAGCTCATTTTTCATACACAATCCTTATAATTTGCTATATAGAATTCACTTTCAACGCTTGACGGGCTCCACCCACTCCCTCATTGTTCTACAGGCAAGTTCAGCCACCCCCACCTCCCACCCACTGACATGATAGACTTAATTGTGTTTACAAGAAATTTTGACCAATCCTCTTGACAACTACAATCTTCCCATATAAGGATGTACCCCTTGAAAAGTTCGGCTATTTATTTACCACGCTAAAAATTCTAATTTAGTTCAGAAATAGCCGTCGAAACGGCTTGAGCTCTGCCGTCAGGGTCAAACATTCTCCCATATATATATATATATATATATATATATACATATATTATATATTATATATTATATATATGGTTTGAAGGTTTTTTAAGTGGTGATAAGCCTTGCACTCGCCCAATCCCAATCTCTGAGCATCGGAAACACTACCCGAAAGGGAGAACTGGTAACATCATCGAAAGTTTCCGAAGCCGCAGGTTTTTTTTTCAGAGTTTCCCTCTCTTAGAAAGGTGTTGAGACAACTGGAGGCCTTTCACTCCCAGGTGAAAAAAAGATGTTCTGTTTCGATGGCCGTTGACTCTGCTGAGAAACTCCGCCCTTTGCCGGGTCTTGTATTTTATCCCGCAGGGTGTCCAAATATCACCCTCCTCACCAAACAGTACATTTTTTTTCACCTGGGAGTGAAAGGCCCCAGTTGTGACAAAACCTTTCTAAGAGAGGGAATCTCGGAAAAAAACCTGCGGCTTCGGAAACATCCGATGATGTTGACCAGTTCTCCTGTTCGGGTAGTGTTTTCGATGCTCAGGGAGTGCGATTGGTCGAGTGCAAGGTCTTTCCCCACTTAAAAAACCTTCAAAGCACAGACATTACTTGTTCAGAATAGGTTACACGTTCGTGTGGCTGGCTGTAGCCTAAAGGTGCACCATTTTCTGTAATCTGACTAGCTATTGCAATACTCTTAGAAGAGTTTGCAGCCATCATATATATATATATAATATATGTGTGTGTGTAGAGAGAGAGAGTTTAAATGTTTTGTGTGTGCCTATGAACGCATATCTGAGGTGTCGACACAGAGTCGGGCTCCGACCATCATCATCGAGCACAAACCTGATCGATATCGAAACAGTTATCATATGCAATAAAGATAATTTAAGGTGCAACCCATGACTTCGTTCCTGCTTAATTATAATTATGTTCTGTATGTCACAGCTGCTCTATCCCGGGAGCAGAGTTATCTATCGACGCCACTCGAAACGGACACACCTAACAGCATTGAGTTACATTATCTATCAATCTATCTGTCTGTCTATCTATCTATATATCTGTCTATCTATATATCCATCTATCTGTCTATCTATCTATCTGTCTACCTCTCCCTATCTCTCTCTCTATGTATATATAATTTATATATATGTGTGTATATATATATATATTGGTAAACGGAATAGAAAATGCTGACGAATTGTTCACAGTGAAAAATAGTTTAATTAGGAATAAGTGAGAATTAGTAATTGTATTGGTTAGTATTCAGTTTTGGTTTTAAGTTTCACAGATCAGAGAAAACATCACGGACGCTCTATCTCAAAATTATTTTTGAAAAGCATTTAGAAATGCGCAACCGGTAAAACTTAAAACCAAAACTGAATACTAACCAATACAATTACTAATTCTCACTTATTCCTAATTAAACTATTTTTCACTGTGAATAATTTGTCAGCATTTTCTATTCCGTTTACCAATATATAATAACTTGTGTGTTACACCTCTATTCTTTTAACTATATATATATATATATATATATATATATATATATATATATATATATATATATATATATATATATATATATATATATATATATATATAGAGAGAGAGAGAGAGAGAGAGAGAGAGAGAGAGATATGAGAGAATGAGATATATATATATATATATAGAGAGAGAGAGAGAGATCTATCATTACAGAAGCAGAAGTCCTACGAGCTTTTGATTACAGATTCGGGCCAGTTCGATACGATTCGAACATTGAGCTGATCAATAGCCAAACGTGCGTCATCAATAAATGAACGTGATGTGTGTGAGTCCCGGGTTCAGTCGGAGGTAACCACAGGAAGTAAGGTATTCAATACATTAGTAGAGTATATACACATTTTAATATAGAAAGCTCTGATGATTTCTTTCGATGAAACAGATCTGATCCTGTAGAAGCCGTATCTATATTAAATTTTATATATATATATATATATATATATATATATATATATATATATATATATATATATATATATATATATATATATATATATATATATATATATATATAAAGAGCGGAGCAAGCAATTATCAAACAGTTCTCTAAATAAATTAAAAAACGATTTAAATAATCACTATTGTTGTTACCGACGGTTTCACCAATCCAAAGATTGGAAATCCAGAGAATTTCCGAACCACAACTATTATAAACACCTTGCATATTTCTATAGGTACCTAGTGCCTGTTGAGATATTCATACCCTTTTATAATTGTAGAGAACAAAACGTTGTAAAGTGCTGCTACTTTTAGTGGCAGTATCAACAAGTTTATAATAAACAGCTCTTACTTGCGACCTGATTTTGCGTGTGTGTCATTTTAACGGCCTGGCCGCATGCATTAGACAGGAAGCGAAATATTGACTTACTGTGAGACTAGCAACATTATAGTAAGGAAATAAGCTGTCTGAAGATCTAATTCTTTCCATTGGAAATTCTCTGGATTTCCAATCTTTGGATTGGTGAAACCGTCGGTAACAGCAATAGAACAGGTTATTATTTAAATTGTTTTCTAATTTATTTAGAGAATTGTTTGATAATTGCTTGCTCCGCTCTTTTTATATTGTACTGGTATCTCAAATTAGTACCATCAACTATTATAAACACCTTTCATATTTCTATAGGTACCTAGTGCCTGTTGAAATATTCATAACCTTTTATATATATAAATATATATATATATATACATGCATACGTACGTATTTACATACATACGTACATATGTGGTGGTGGTGGTGGTGTTAGTATGTAAGGACGTATGTTTTTACATAACACTTACGTACATAAACGTCGTGTACAAACACATAGACCTAAAGACATGATCTATACTCATATATAAGTGTAAATGAATGTGAGAAGCAATGGAAACAAATGGGATTTAAGCAAGCATCCATCCAGATATACACAGAACTCTGTTTAAGTATGTGTTGAAACAGGGTAAACTTGAAGTGTAAGATTTATGAGCAAGCTTTCATACACACACATATATATATATATATATATATATATATATATATATATATATATATATATATATATATACAATTATATTAAATAAATGGAAACTATATTTATAAAACCATATATATTTTATTATATATATTTCAAGGGCAACCAAGACAACATTGGTGCGCTTTCCTCAGATAAAATACAAAGTTTATTTTATGAATAGAAACATACCCAAGAAAATCATAACTTACCGGTTGGAAATTCACTGGATAAGGTATGATTTACTAGGGTATGTCTCTATTTCTAAAACAAGTTTTGTATTTTATCTGAGGAAAGCGTAACAATGTTTCATTGGTTGCCCTAGAAATATATATAATAAAATAAATATGGTTTTATAAATATATTTTCCATTTATTTAATATCATTGAATATTTGCTCCAGTAACATGTTGAGTGCTCTAAATCAGTTATAAACATTTATATTTGTCGGATTTCCAACAAATTAAATAACACTTCTACTTATATATATATAATGTCCATGTGCGTCTGTATATATATGTAAATAAATGTATATATCTTTATATATATATATATATATATATATATATATATATAAATATATTTATAATTGTATGTATATATATATATACACATATACAATATATTTATAAATGGAAACTACATTTATAAAACCATATTTATTTTATTCAACCTAGGCAAATTATGGTGCGCTTTCATCAGATAAAATACAGATTTGTTTTATAAATAAATATTGACATACCCGGAAAAAAGACAACCTTAACTATCCAGGAAGCTCCAGCCGTTAAGGTTGTCTTTTTTTCCGGGTATGTCAATATTTATTTATAAAACAAATCTCTATTTTATCTGATGAAAGTGCACCATAATTTGCCTTGGATGCCCTTGAAATATGAATAATAAAATAAATATGGTTTTATAACTATAGTTTCCATTTATTAATATATTGTGTATTTACTCCACTAAACTATTGAGTGCTTTATATCACTTATAAACATTTTAATGCTTGTTGAATCCCAACGAATTAAATATAACCTCTGCATATATATACACATATATATATTTTAAATATATATATGTGGATGTATATATATGCATATATATATATATGTATACATACATACATATATTCACTTATACATATATGTATATTTATATATATATACATTCAGATAAAGATATATACATTTATTTACACATGGACATTATAACAATATATATATATATATATATATTAAAAGGTCATAGCCATTTAATGGCTATCATCGAAATATATATAGCAGTAAATAAAGGATTATGAGTTCATGCAATTGACTTATGTTTCGTCACTATATATATATATATATATGCATATGTATATATATATATATATATATATATGTATATATATATATATATATATATATATATAGTGTCGAAACATAAGTCAATTGCATGAACACATAATCCTTTATTTACTGCTATATATATTTCGATTGATAGCCATTGAATGGCTATGACCTCATCAGGCAGTTAGTCAGTTCTTAGATATGCCAGCTCTGTGTGTATAGTGTTGATGGTATCAGAGCCTTGGGACATATGAGCTTGTTAGGAATAATTTAATGTTGTCAGCAGGAATAGTGGTTGGACTCTAACCATTATTTTAAGTATTACCACCCCGCATTTTGAATGTGTGGATGTGTGTGTGTGTCTGTGGAGGTGGGTGTGAATGTAGTGCAAGCCTACCTACTTAAGTCTTTTTATTTGTAAACTTTCTACTCTAACCATAATTTTCAGTAGCACCACTCCTCATAAATCCCTCAATTTAAGAATGACCTGTAGTATCTATTTCATACTATTAACCTTAATTGAATATATATATGACCAGGAATGCTTTTTGTGGAAATCAGTCATATGGAACTATTGTCATCTTGCCTGACGGTTTGAACTTTACAACACCACCTGCCTCTTTGAGGTCAAATACCAACCCTACTAGCATCTACAAACTGACCAATGAGAGTTAAGACTATTCCTGCTGACAACATTAAATTATTCGTAACAAGCTCATATGTCCCAAGGCTCTGATACCATCAACACTATAAACACAGAGCTGGCATATCTAAGAACTGACTAACTGCCTGATGAGGTCATAGCCATTCAATGGCTATCATCGAAATATATATAACAGTAAATAAAGGATTATGAGTTCATGCAATTGACTTATGTTTCGTCACTATTATAACTCCGGAACTTATATCTTAGTTGAGTGCTCCCTATCTGCATACTGAAGTACTGGATTTTACCAACACTTACTTTCTTGCTTATATATATATATATATATATATATATATATATATATATATATATATATATATATATAAAAATACATATATATATATATATATATATATATATATATATATATATATATATATATATAAATGAAAGTTAGAGTTAATAACTCTTACTGAAACCCTGTAATCAATAAGCTCCAAGCATAAATACTGAGCATTATAAGTTAACCATGAAGCAGACAGAATGATAAAATAAAATAAAATGATATTATACAAACCGCCTCAATAACAATTACATCTCTCAGTAAGAGTTATTAACTCTAACTTTCATTTATATTTCGGCTCCCTCATGAGGTGAGCTTATTAAGTTGCGTGTGTTGGACTGTTGTTTCTAACCAATACACTCATACCACTTTTGACTTACGGCGCACGAGGTGATAAATTCATCTTTCTGTGTGAACGTTGGTTCTAGTTGTTTGTCGCATTTAATCAGATTCTCTCGCTGATGATGCCCAGGATTATCTGTTACAAACACACTCAGGGCGAAACAGATTATCCTTAATCTGTCCGAGAGTTGCAATTGTTATTGAGGCGGTTTGAATAATATAATTTTATTTTATTTTATCATTCTGTCTGCTTCATGGTTAAATATTTCAAACAAATGTGGTTTTTCAACCCTCGTAATATTAGACACACGGTTTACTGTGTTTCTTACTACATATATTATATATATATATATATATATATATATATATATATATATATATATATATATATATATATATATATATATATACTTAATAGATGGAAGGGGACACAGATTTCTGAACACTAATAATTTATGGGTTATCAACAAATCTGAAAATAAACACGTAAGTAGAAGTGGCGATATAAAGTATATAGAAACGTCGGAAATTACGTATATTATTAGTATTTAATATTTGAAAAATGAGAAGAAAAATTTATATCTAAACACATGATGGATTGGAAGAGAATTTCTCCCCATAATTACATTGGACAACAATACAAATATTCATACATTGACCAGAGACATTTATAGGAGAAATTTGGGGTAAAAGAGTATAGTGTGTTGTATATAGGAAACATCAATATTTTAAAAACTGAAAGTTCTAAATTTGGTTTTGGTGTTGGATGTAAAACGAAGAACAATATATTTGAGTGGTGTTTTTAATAAGGACAACACTGCTTCCATCTGTTTCGTAGGTGAATATATATATATATATATATATATATATATATATATATATATATATATATATATATATATAGTGTCAATACTTATCTGTTTCCATTTCGTAGAGTGTTCTAAGGTTCTAAACGCCACTGTCAGGCTAAAACTTCTTCAGTCAAAAAGTACGGCGCAAGCTTATATATATGAATGTATATTTGCAATATACCATGTTTAATTAACAACATTTAGAAGACCATATACTATCAGTTTTAAAGTAGTGACTATGTCACTTACTTCTTTTCGGCGAAAGAAGGGAGAGAAGCTGACAGGCTGTTTCACGCTGGTTGAAGCTCATCAGAGTCACGTATACCCCTGCTTCCGCCGAAAATTGTAGAAGTGGGATACTCATAGAATTCCAGTAATATTAAGGAGCTGATATATATATATATATATATATATATATATATATATATATATATATATATATATATATATATATCTCAAGTAGAAATGGATTGACATATATATATATATATAAAATAAACATATGAAACAATCTCAGGGAATAATTTGTAAAGTGTGTAAGCACACATAGCTAGGTAGGTAACTAATTAAAGTTTAACTAGAACTTCAAATATAAATACCTTTGAAAATGATTAATCTCCTTTGTATATATTTCTTTAAATAAAAAATATATTTCACCAATTAACCAGTAAATCACAGCAGGCAAATCCTGGATGGTCACCAAAGGAGAAGATCCACAGCAAGGAGAAGATCCACAGCAAATGCAAATCTGTGAATGACTCGAACCACGTGTTGCATTTTATAAAAAATACAGACATCGCACGGCGTCATCCCAGTGGCGTGAACAGGATTATCGACAGCTAGAAATAGCAGCCGAGTCCATTCAACTGAATTAGCTCTACAATCAAGGGGCCGTATATATATATATATATATATATATATATATATATATATATATATATATATATATATATATATATATATATGAGATTGTTTCATGTTTATTTTATATATATATGTGTCAATATATTTCTAGTTGATATAAAATATTCTTTGAGCTTATTCTTGCAGTGAATATGGTGCATGTCTCTCAGACATGACAACCTTAATATATTTTTGGATATATACATATATATATATATATATATATATATAGGCAAAATGATTAATGAAAGAGTTACAAGCCGTTAAAAAATATGTATATAAAGCTCTTACATATGTTTCTCCCAGTGTGAGTTTGAAGGCCTAGAAAGGTAAAGTCACTTTAGATGGAATTTGTATAATTATATGATCAGTTGTCTAAGAAATGACTTTACCTTTCTAGGCCTTGAAACTCACACAGAACTTGCCACTTTGCACTAGTTAAACTTGTGTAAAGTCTTTAATGACTTTACTAATAACTGTTTCTACTTTAGGCACAAGGCCAGCAATAAATCAGTGCACTACTGGTACTTTATTTTATCGACCCCGTAAGGATGAAAGGCGACGTCAATCTCTAACACCGTATAACACAAATTCTTTTTCTCTGTTCCTGGCTTGTAATCACTTTTTTGTGTTGCTTAGGTCCCAAATAAATAAATAAAAAAGTACTATTAAACAGTTAAAAGTTTGGGTTTGTAAAAATTCTAAGTTATTCATTAGAATTATTTGTATGCTGGATTTTACGTTGTATGTAAGTTTAATTTGCTTATGTTAAATGATTTGTTTATATATGTTTCAGGTTAAATTAAAATTATAAAATAAAGAATAATAAATGTGCAATAAAGTATAAAATTGTTAAAAAGTGGATTAAAGAGATTTATTGATACTGGGCTTCCCGAAAATGTTCCTCACTTCCCAAACCAAAAAGAAGTCAATGACTTGGTCAGGGATATGGGTCTGACCAAGTCCAATGCAGAGCTATTCGTCTCCAGGATGAAGCAGTGGAACTTGGTCAAGGAGGAAGTGCAGGTGACAAGTCAGAGAAGTCGACACGAACCTTTCTCAGGCTTTTACACTCTTATGGATGGCCTATGCTTCTGCCATGACGTGCCTGGACTGTTTGACGTTATTGGGTGCCGTTTGTGCCGAAGGAGTGGCGGCTATTTATAGACAGCTCCACCACAAGTTTGCAGCCTGTCCTCCTCGACAATGGAAACAAGTTCCCGACACTGCCCCTAGCTCATTCTGCCTGCCTGAAGGAAGATTACTACAGTGTGAAAGTCCTCTTGGAAGCTCTGCAATATAACCAGTACAATTGGGAAATCATTGGAGACTTCAAGATGGTGGCTTTCCTGCTTGGACTCCAAGGAGACTTTATCAAATTCCAATGCTTCCTCTGCCTTTGGGACAACAGAGCCACCTCTGACCACTACAAAAGAAAGAACTAGGAGCAGCGAACAGAATTTGTAGTTGGGACCCGGAACGTCATGTGGGAGCCACTGGTTGATCCCAGGATTGTGCTCATGCCGCCACTGCACATTAAGTTGGGGTTGATGAAAGTTTGTGAAGGCTCTCAACCAAGAATCAGCCGCTTTTAAGTACCTTCTTGAGTTCTTCCCCAAGTTGTCTGAGTCCAAAATCAAAGATGGAATTCTTGTTGGACCTCAGATAAAGAAGGTGTTTGAGTCTACCGAGTTCTCCAATAAGCTCAATAGGATTGAGAGAACAGCATGGAACTGTTTCAAAGCAGTTGTTAAGGGCTTCCTGGGCAACTACAGAGCTGAAAACTACCAGCAATTGGTGCAGGATCTGAGAAAGGCTTTTGGCGCCATGGGATGCAGGATGTTGCTTAAACTCCATATGCTGGACACTCACCTGGAAAAATTCAAGGACAATATGGGCGCCTACTCAGAAGAACAAGGCGAACGATTCCACCAAGATGTGAAAGAGATAGAGCGGAGATACCAGGGCCACTACAATGAAAAAATGATGGGGGGGGGGGGGGGGCTATATATGGGGACTAGTGCGGGAATGCGACCTGGACTACACGCGCCTATCAAGGAAATCCAGTCATTTCTGACTGTATAAGTTGCTTTATAAGTGTTATTTGTTTTTACTTGTCTGCTTTTGATAAGCTTGTGTAATAAAATAAATATATACTATGTTGATTTAATTATATGAACTGATAAATTTTTTTTTAAATATGTTTTTTCTTGAAAAATATGAAAATTTCGAAATATCAAACTCCTGAAACAAACCCAAGCTTCTGATTAAATAATAGTGTTTTTTTTAATAATAATGGGATATAAAAAACCAGTAAATGACACTTAGAACAATAAATATGTTAGACGGGGAACAAAAAATATGTTAGACGGTGTAATTTATACTCATACTCACATCTTAACACCGCCTCATTGCATTGAGGCGACTAATCCTACTTACGTTAATTCCCTTTAAATAATAAATAACTTTTCTTCATATGCCGTTAGCGGTCATTAGTTTGACAAGTATCATTACACCAGCACCGGTAATTACCTCCCTTAACATACAAACATCTTTCCACAATTTTTCTATACTTAACAACGTATATGTAATATGCACTCTGATGTTAAAGTATTATTCTACCCGTACAGGGTATTTAATTAAAAATGTTGCCTTATTATCTACCTCGGACGAGCCCCATTGGGCGAAACATATATAAGAGCTTTATAAAGATATGTTTTAACGGCTTGTAACTCTTTCATTAATCATTTTGCATATCACCGCTCTGCTTATCCTTGTAAACTAAATATTAAGCTCCTCTAATATTTAACCCTGATAACCCAAGCATCGAGCACTTATGCACCTGCTTTTGGCATGTAATACTCTGTATCGCACCTTTTTATACCCCATCTTTCTATCCTTTTTTACGATACTGTAACTTCTTATTATATATATATATATATATATATATATATATTGTTATACTTGGGGAGGATCATATTTGTGTAATATTGCCAGAATTAATATCAGAACACACTCACTGTTTGGTTGGTTTTCGCTTTTCGCTTCTGTGTCCTTTATATCGGTAATCTAATTTATTCGGTCGTTATATATATATATATATATATATATATATATATATATATATATATATATATATATCAGAATGGATGCAGTAAAAGCCTGTTGGACTATTACTCACTAGAGTACTCGATACCTGAGTTAGTAGAGTGGGTAATATAAGGATTCGGAAGCCTGACAGCTGAGTTCCTGTTGTTTCAACAGCTAGATGCGAACTGATCGGGCTGTTGACACGGCTGGAGCGCAGATGTCGGTTCCAGATCCTTCATATTATATATATATATATATATATATATATATATATATATATATATGAAATAGGGCGGAGACACTTTAAAACGGAAATAGAAGTTGCCATCGGCTGCGGATTATATTCGATATATCTCATATGAAATAATACAGCCAATTTTCCACACAATACATTTAGTTAGCACCCAGAACGTTTAATTAGGAATATACTCACTTATTTCCTAATGTTTGTTGAGTGAGTTGGAATTTGGCCGGAGTATCGCTAAAAGCTTTCTCCGATAATGTATTTATATATATATATATATATATATATATATATATATATATATATATATATATATATATATACAATAAATAGTCTATCACTCTGCATATATATATATATGTATTTATATATGTGTCTGCTGTTCTATTTAGCTGCTATTTTTTTTAGTAGTAATTGTAGACAGCAGGTCTTTGATTTTCCCGCTTTTACTTCGGTCCAGTTTACATACGGGTCACTTTTACGACCTTTCAGACCTTTATTTGCTGGCAGGAGGTTATATATTTTGTCGTTCCTGGGACGTTTAGCCCTAGGAAGGGAAAATGCTTCTCTGATGAGCTTTGGTTTTCCATCATAAATCCATCGGATTTATGAGGTTTTACAAAGCGAAACTGATCAGTAAGGGCCACTAGGAGAGGTAAATATTTATATTATATTTTTTAATGTATTTTAAAAAATTGATTGAATTTTACTTGTTCTGCTTATCTTAATATTAAAGTTCTGGTGTATCAAATTAATACCATTGAACAACCTTGAATCATAGACAACCTATGTATTTCTGGGGGTACCTAGTATCCCTGGACATATTAACTTCAATATATATATATATATATATATATATATATATGCATACACACACACAAAACACACACATATATATATAATTATTTGAAGAGAGAGAGAGATACGTGTGCATAAACTCTACCTCTCTCTCTTTCTCTCTCTCTCTCTCTATATATATATATATATATATACATATATATATATGAATAAAGTTAGTCCTTCATCAGTGATCTTCCAACGATCATTGGTATTTCATCGCTTTAAAGACCATATACCTCCGGTTGGTGCGAGCAACGGCTAAAAAAAGTCGTTGGGACACGTAAATAAAGAGGACACGAGAGTGTAAACAAACAAAGATGGTGAAGCAACGAAAAGTGAGGAAGAAAGACTCAAGTCCCAAAGTCCATGAATATAAGTTCGGTGAAATCGTGAACGAGAGAGAATAAAGACCATCAAACCTGGTTGGAATGTGAGCAAGGAAAGAATTCCGTACAGGTCTAACGGGAGGAAGAAGGAATCTAGTCTGTGATTTCGGTGAACATAAGTTCTGTGAAATCGTAGACGTGAGAGAGAAAAAAAGCGAACCTGCCTGACCAAGAGTGCTACAGAAAAGAATTACGCACAATATATATATATATATATATGGGATAACAAGGTATCGTTATAGGTAATCAAGCTAGAGATTGTGAGTACCCTGTGTTGAGGATAGTTTTAACGTACGGCGTTGTTTGACTCAACAAGAAGTTTCCTTAGTCAGGTGGCCAGTTTAAGAAAGTTCTTAGGCAAGTGGTTCTTGGAGTAATAATATCAAAACAATGAAGAATAACATGGTCCGCTCTACAAAAACGGTATTTACAGTATTAACAATTGTTTCATTAATCAGGTGAGTCTAAAAGCCGCTGATTGTTAGAGGTTACGTCACTCGAACTTAATTACAGTGTATGCCTGATCAAATCATCGGAATACTGGTGTCTGTATAACACAGGGCACTGGTATTTATAGATACATCGGAGATATAACATAAATTAAAACAATAATAATTGTTTCTACTTTTGGCACAAGGCCAGCAATTATCTCAGTGTATTACTGTTGGTTTATTTTATCGACCCCGTAAGGATGAAAAGCAAAGTTAACCTCGGCGGGATTTGAACTCACATTTTAAAGGGCCGTAACTCTATGCTGCAAAGCATGGCGTCCGACCCTCTACCGATACTGCCAATCCACCACCTAATAATAATAATAATAATAATAATAATAATAATAGTCGACCATGTTATTCTTTCTTCTTTTACTGCACGTATAAAGAGGTAAAGAATAATAGGTAGAGAGATACATTATATATATAACACTCACTCACACCCCCTTTACCACACACACTCTCATCCAAACACGCACACACACATCAGTACACTACACTCCCTCCTCCGTCCCCAACACCTTTTCTCTCCCTCGCTCTCTCCCTCTCTCTAACTCTCTGCCTCTCTCTCTCCCACTCCCCGCTCCACCCACACCCCTTCACGCACACGCATCCTACTCACACCTCTACTAATATACACCCCATCGCCCTACTTCACCACCTTCCCCCTCCCCCTTCACATCTACCCATCCTCTCCCCTGTCCACCGCACCTCCGCACACACAAACGCACACACAGTCCCTACCACACTAACCTTACTCCACCTGTCATCCTGCTCTACTGCTATCTCTTCACCCTGCCTTGACCTTCTGACCACTTCCTGTTGCACGCGCACACCACTTCCGACCACTACCAACATTGGATTCTACACCATCGGTCATCTCTCCAACCATCCACTCCATAACATGAATAATGAAAAATATCCAGCAACTCTTCACACATCCGACGGAACTACCTCAGGAACTTACCCACAACATACACACATTTTTTTTCGCACCACGCCTCCCACATCGACACCACATATAAACACAAACTCACACGTGCGTACCCCACATATACACACTCAACCTCCGGAATCCACACGCCACCTACCCCACTCCTGACCTCTCTCCTTCCACACGCATGCACACACATTTTCCTGCACATGGAACCTCGTTCTGCCTCAAACTCTCACATACACACGCACACACACTCACGTACACCTACACACATACACAAACACTACCTTCAGCCTTCCTCGCTTCGACCCCCGCCTCCCTCTCCCAATTCCACCTGCCACCACCATTACACGCCTCACACCCTTCCACCACTTGTTCATCTTATTGTTTATTCTTATGTTTATTTTACGTTTATTTTTATTTTTATTTGTTCTCCTTCCCCCTTTTGTCTAAATGTATTTCCACACACCCTCTTAACTCTCTTCCTAACCTACTTACTCCTGAAGAAGGGCTTATGCCCGAAACGTCGTCCCCCCACTCTCAAAAGCGTGAACCTAATAAACCTTTATTTGTCTGCCTCTCTGTTTTGTTCCCGTATAAATTTGCACTATATATATATATATATATATATATATATATATATATATATATATATATATAATGTATCTATCTACCTATTATTTCTCTACTTCTTTACATGTGTGTGTCCATTTGAACACCTTTGTGTGTGTGTGTGCATGTGTGTATGTGCGGTACGAGTGTGTGTGCCAGTATGTGTGTGCGGTACGTGGGAATTTTTGTATATATTTGTGCTATTTGGTTTTGACTTTATATACAAAAAATATATCATTTTACATCAATATCACGTTTAGAAATTCATTTCTCAGCACTGTTTTGTTGTTTTTTATCGTGTTTCTCTGTCTTTTTATTGTTTTTTTGTGTGTGATTATTAGTTTTGGGGTTTTTGTGTGTGTATTGTTTATTGTTTCTGTGTGTGTATTTTTATTATTGTTTGCATGTTTTTGTATGTATTTTTATTTTTGTTGTTTTTTTTTTATATTTTTGTGTGTAATTTTATTGTTTTTTTTTGTGCGTGTAATTTTATTAATTTTTCTATGTATTTCTGTCTGTATGTTATTGTTTTTGTGTATTTTTATTGTTTTTTTTGTGTATTTTTATTGTTTTTGTATATTTTTATTGGTTTTGTTTATATTTTTATTCTTTTTGTGTATTTTATGGATTTTTTTGTATTTTATTGGTTTTGTGTGTAACTTTTTATTGTTTTCTTTATCATTTATTTTCGTTCTTTCTTTTGTTTTTGTTGTTATTGATTCTCTGTTTTCTTTCATTTTGTCATTTTCGTCTTTCTCTTTTGTTGACTTTCTTAATGTTATATTGTCTTAGTTTAGTACTCGTGTCTGTGTGTAGCTGTGTATAAGTACGGACGTGTGTGGCTGTGTGTTGGCTCTCTCTGTATGTGTGTCTGTGTATAAGTACGTACGTGTGTGTCTGTCTGTGTGTGGCTGTGTGTGTGTGGCTGTGTCTGTGTGTATATGTGCCTGTGTGTGTGTGGCTGTGTGTGTGTGTTTATGTGTATGTGTACGTGTGTCAGGGTGTGATTGAGTGTGAGTATCTGTGTGCGTGTGTCTGTCTGTCTCTGTGTGTCTCTCGGTCATTGTGTCATCTGTCTGTGTATGTCTATGTACCTGTGTGTGTGTGTGTGTTTGTGTATGTGTATGTCTATGTTCCTGTGTGTGTGTGTGTGTGTGTGTCTATGTATATCTATGTACCTGTGTGTGTGTCTATTTGTGTCTATGTATGTCTATGTACCTGTGTGTGTGTGTCTATGTATGTCTATGTACCTGTGTGTGTGTGTGTGTGTGTGTGTGTGTGTGTGTCTATGTATCTCTATGTACCTGTGTGTGTGTGTGTGTGTGTGTGTGTGTGTGTGTGTGTCTATGTATGTCTATGTATGTCTATGTATGTCTATGTATGTCTA
>OZ024762.1:26856641-26904141 GCA_964016885.1 Eledone cirrhosa
TGTATATATGTATATCTATGTATATATATATATATATATATATATGTATGTATGTATATATATATATGTGTATATATATATATATATACATACATATTGGGAAAGATGACCCCTTAGCCTATGTCAGGGCAGAATTCTAGGAGAAGGAAAACTCTGATATAAGACCTACAACCCTGATGGCATCCAATGATGTTGATTTGTGCTTCTTTTTGGTAAATATCATTTGGTTAAGAGAGTGGGACTGGCTTTGTGCAGTGCCTTTGCTCACTATAAAAGCTTCACAGCACAGGCATTCTTTATATCTGGAGATCTCTCTGCACTTGTCGTCACATGGTACCATGGGCCCAGCACTATGTGTCAATAATTGTCACAAGTGTAGTGTTTGTACCAGAGTTTTCAAGTCGCTGGCTGGACTAAAAAGGTACACTCGTTCAGAGCATCGGTAGGGGTTCTCCTACATGGATATAAAGTACTGGCCGTACTCGAATACGAGTTGGCAGCCACCATATATATATATATATATATATATATATATATATATATATATATATATATATATGTATGTGTGTATATATATATATATATATATAAATATATATATATATTTCGTTTGTGAATTTGTTTAGCAAGATTCTTTATCTGAAATCGTGTGTTGAAACGTGTTGTTATACTTTGGTGCTTCTGGACCGTCTGCTGACACACATTGCAGACCGTGTTCTTCCTGAAAGTCAATCTGGTTTTCGTGCTGGACGCGGCACAACTCATGTGATCTTCTCAGCTAGACAGCTCCAGGAGAAGTGCATGGAACAAGGCTTGGATCTGTATCAGGTTTTTGTCGATCTGACAAAAGCTTTCGATACTGTTAACAGAGATGCATTATGGAAGGTTCTCCAGAAACTTGGTTGCCCTGATAAGTTCCTTGCTTTAGTTAGGTCTTTCCATGACGACATGAAGGCTTGGGTTAATGTCGGAGGTAACATGTCGGAGCCTATCTCAGTAAAAAATGCAGTGAAACAGGGGGATATTCCAGCACCGACCCTATATACTTTGCCATATACTTTGCAATGGTTTTCTGTATTGCATTCAGGAATTGCGAGCATGGTGTTTACATCCGATATCGAACCTTAGGCAGCATATTTAACATCAGGCGCTTTGCTGCGAAGACAAAAGTATTTATATCAATCATAAGAGGCCTCTTGTATGCAGATGATTGCGATCTTGTAGCACACACAGAGAGTGATATGCAGCACATTTTGAATGCATTTTCTGACGCTTGCACTGCCCTAGGTTTGACTGTCAGTCTCAAGAAAACCGTCGTCATGTACCAACCTGCCCCTGGTAAGCAGTACACTGAACCAAACATCTATGTGTATGGCAAACGACTTGGAGTGGTTGATCAGTGTGTCTACCTGGGAAGCACTGTCAATCGATACAGCAACCTTGACAGTGAAATCTCACTTAGGATTAGGAAAGCAAGTGATGCTTTCGGAAAGCTAGAAAGGCGACTCTGGGGTCGGCGAGACATATGCAGGAGGACAAAGGTAAAGGTGTACAGGGCATGTGTGCTCTCTTGTCTTCTTTATGCCTGCGAGACCTGGGTCACATATCGACACCACCTTAAGCAATTGGAGCGTTTCCATCAGATGTGTCTCAGACGGATCCATGGCGTTCACTGGAGGGACCACATCAGTGATATCGAGATTTTGGAAAGCTCTATGTGTGACAGTATAGAAGCTCTTGTGCTTAAGCAATGACTCCGTTGGAGTGGTCACCTTGCCAGGATGAAGGATTCTAGAATACAAAGACAACTCTTTTATGGAGAGTTGGTTAAAGGAAAACGACCGCCACATAAACCAAAAAAGAGGTATAAGGATTCTTTGAAAGCCTCTCTGAAAGATGCTAACATCTCTGCTGATAGATGGGAAAATATTGCTGCTGATCGTAATAAATGGAGAAAGACTGTATATGAGGGAAAAGTTGCCTTTGAGGCATCTCGAATCGCATACGAGAAAGTAAAGCGGGATGTGAGGAAGGGCATTGCTGTTGCACTTCCAGACGGCGAGGGTCCTCTTATGGTGCTGACATGCAGCGTCTGTGCGAGACTCTGCCTAAGCAAAGCTGGACTCGAAAGTCATCTTCGCAGTCATAAAGTAAGACCAGTGGTTGACTACCAGGCTGCTGTTGGAGATGCTACTCATCATGCTTGCCAAACATGTGGTAGAGAATGTAAATCAGCAGCGGGGCTCAAGCGACATGCAAAAGTACACGCACTCCAACCACAGCCGACTATTCCCAGTGAAGGTTTTGGTTGCCGACTCTGTGCAAGACATTTTAGATCATTGGATGGGCTAAAAAGCCACATTCGATCGCAGCGCTGTTAGTTGCTATCGCGTGTGTGTGTGTGCGTATAGATATGCTTATGTGTGCGTGTATGTGTATATATATATGTATATGTATATTATTATTGTTGTTATTATTATTATTATTATTGTTGTTATTAATGTATGTGTGTGTGTATATGTGTATGCATGTGTGTGTGTGTATATATATATATTTCTTTTTTTTTATTTTATTTTTTATTTATTTATTAATTTTTTTTCTCCTCGTGCAATGGTCATACTCGATAACGAGGGGGCAGCCATCATCATGTATGTATGTATGTATGTATGTATGTATGTATGTATGTATGTATGTATGCATGTATGTATAAAAATATATATATATGTGTGTGTGTATATGTAAGTATACGCGTATATATATATATATCTATATATATATACATACTTACATATATACTTATATATGTATATATATACTTATTTATGTAATAACCGACATAAGACAATTATTCCATATATATATATATAAATTTCAGGATTTGTGGTACATACACACACACACACACGCACGCACACACACACACACACACACATATATATATATATATATATATATATATATATATATATATATATATATATATATACATATATATACATCGGAGAATATAACATTGTCTTCCATCTCCAGCTATTTATATATGCATGTTTGGTTTAATGGGAAACGTATTAGTCTACTGACCATTTTGATGTTGAGCCGTTTCCATCAACTAACGGTTCGGTGAGTTAGTAATGGCCGTGAAGCGTTCATTATGACACATTTCAAATGGAAAATCACGACGCTGCATATTTCAAGAAAACTTCAACGCAACAATAAACATTATTACATTATTTAGTTATTTAGTGGATGTCTTGCAGTAAGATGTCCAAATTCCAAATGATATATAAATTGTGTTATACACCGTGCCAGAAAGAACAGAGGACACCACACCCGAGGCACTAACACTTGCTTCCTGAAGCTCCCACACTTCAGTGAAGAAACAACAACAGCCACCCGCAGAGCTATCAGACGAGAGGGACTAGATATCCAACTGGCCCACACAGGTCCTTCTCTACGCGGACAGCTAACCAAAAGACACTCCACCAGATATGACAACTGCTGCATAATAGCCAATTGCCCCATCAACGACACAGACCTATGCCACCAGGCTTACGTCGTATACAGACTAGAGTGTGACAAATGCAACAACTTCTACGTGGGTAGCACCACCAGACCACTCCACATAAGAATAAAAGAACACCTCAATACTAACGCTTCCTCATTTAAGAAACACCTAGTTAAATGCAAAAACACCGACACAACCATAACAGTTAGGATAGAAACTAAGGAAAGAAACCTCGGCAATCTTAGAATTAAGGAAGCACTAATTATAGATAAAACACTACCACCAATCAATAATAGACTAGAACTCAACACCCAATTTATAACCTGATAGAGCTTCTAGCCCCATATTTACACACACCGCACACACACACACGCACGCACACACACACACGCTTACGCCTCCACTTATTCTCTCTCACACATACACACACAAAACCAGTTCTAACACCAGATAACACC
Organism: Eledone cirrhosa; assembly: GCA_964016885.1. Lineage (NCBI taxonomy): Eukaryota > Metazoa > Mollusca > Cephalopoda > Octopoda > Eledonidae > Eledone > Eledone cirrhosa. The sequence goes on from OZ024762.1 coordinate 26,860,605, forward strand.
TATCCCCCACATTTACGAATATACTTATCTTCTCACACTCACACACACACACACACACTCACATACTTACACCTTCATGCATTCTCCCACACACTTAAACAGGCATGTATATAAAAAAAATAAACGAAAAACAAACCCCTTTTAAAGGGAGACTACTCTTTATCCACCTAATTTTAACTCTTTGACATTAGAGATAGAACAGATACTCTATACCATTTCCTGTCAGCATGGCTTGGCAAGCTATTTAGAACTCTGGTCTGAGACCTTTATTTCCCTCTGAAGAAGTGATATTATCTCGAAAATTAAGGACATTTAAATAAATCTAAGGTAAAAGACGAATTGTCAACAATATCTTTTGCCATTTCATTCTTTTTTCTACGTCCATACCTGCATTGTTTGGCAGTATCGGTAGAGGGTCGGACGCCATGCTTTGACGCATAGAGTTACGTCCCTTGCCATTCTGAGTTCAAATCCCGCCAAGGTTAACTTTGCCTTTCATCCTAATGGGGTCGATGAAATAAAGTACCAGTAATGCACTGGGTAATTGCTGGCCTTGTGCCAAAAGTAGAAACAATTATACATATTCAAACATATATATATATATATATATATATATAACATAATTTATATATAATTTGGAATTTGGACATCTATATATATATATATGTGTGTGTGATCATATGTATATACAATTATATATATATATATATAGAGAGAGAGAGATATTTATATAATTATATATATATATATAAATGTAAGTATGTATGTATACGTACATACATATATGTATACAGACGTACAGTAGCATGCATATATATATACATATATATATATATATATATATATACATATATATACACACATGCATACAGGTACACATACATATATGCACGCATCAGTTTAGCCAACGTTTATTATAACGCCTGCTTTGTTCGTTTGTTTGTCAACAAATCGAACAGCCTGAATTTATGCCATACGGTGTTAAGGCAACCACGTCACCTTTTTGTTCAACACTGACACAGGAACGATGTACTAGTTTCAAGCTTGTTAGCTATCATCAGCACCGTTTACCCATCTGCCAGATAGTTGAACGTTCGAAAGTATATACTTTCCTTATGAAAATTAACGGCTGAGCAGCCTAATTTGCATATTGAGTGAGTTAAATCGGTCAGGCATACCGAAAACGATAAGTTGAAAAAAATGAAAACGAAATTTCATTTCTCACTCTTAGTATGGCACTTACTTAAATGTAAGTATGTATGTATACGTACATACATATATGTATACAGACGTACAGTAGCATGCATATATATATATACATATATATATATATATACATATATATACACACATGCATACAGGTACACATACATATATACACGCATCAGTTTAGCCAACGTTTATTATAACGCCTGCTTTGTTCGTTTGTTTGTCAACAAATCGAACAGCCTGAATTTATGCCATACGGTGTTAAGGCAACCACGTCACCTTTTTGTTCAACACTGACACAGGAACGATGTACTAGTTTCAAGCTTGTTAGCTATCATCAGCACCGTTTACCCATCTGCCAGAGTAAGATACTAACACGTTCATGTGTGTATATATGAATATATATATATATATATATATATATATATATATATATATATATATATATATATATATATATATATATATATATATATATATATATATATATGTCTATGTATGTGTGCGTATGTACGTATAGCCACGCATGAGTAGGTATGTGTGTATGGGTGGGTAAGTGTGTGTGTATATATATATGAGTGTGTGTATGGTGTCCGAGCACTGTACGTATAGATATATGTAAGGGTGCGGATGCATGCATATATGGGCCTCTGTGCGTGTGTATGTGTATTTGTGCATACATGTATGTGTTTATGTGCATCTCATAGGAATGTGTGCGGATGATTATGTATGGAGCATATATGCTTTTTATTATTACTATTATTCTTGTTGTATTACTTTATCACATATCCTTTATATATATCCGTATATATCCGTATATGTATGTATGAATCTGTGTACATGTGTGTGTGTATGTGTGTGTGTGTGTATATATATATATATATATATATATATATATATATATATATATATATATATATATATATATGGGGAGAGAGAGAGCGATATATATATCATATTGTATATTATATTATATTGTATAATTTTTATGTTACGATTTTTTATGCTACGTTATTTTATGGTATATTGTTTTTTATTGCATAATGTATTTTTAACTTTTAATTTACGGTTTTGTTTATATATGTATATGTGGAAGCACAAATGTGTGTAGGCAGATATGCATATGTGCAGGTGTATCCATGTGGCAACACGTGGGTGTATGCATGTGTAGATGTATGTATATCGGCATATGCGTAGGTATATGTATGTCTATATATAGATGTGCGTATGCATGTTAAGTTGTCGTTTTGTTTTTGTATATATATATAAATATATGTGTGTGTGTGTGTGTGTGTGTGTGTACGCGTGAATGTAGAGTTTGTGTACGTATGTGTATTTGTATGTATGTGTGGGCATGTGTGAGTATATATATGTATATATATATGTGTATGTATGTATATATGTGTATATATATATATATGTGTATGCACATGTGTGTATATATGTATGTATGTGTATGTGTGTATGTATATATGTGTGTGTATGAGTGTGTATTTATATATAAATGTATATAAGGTTGGGCGTATGTATGTGTGCGCGCGTGTGTATGTATATATGTGTACGTTTGGGTTCGCCATGCTTATCCCACCTGATAGAGGGCGTGAAGTAAGCAGCCGTCATAAGGCTTGTGGCGATATGTATCGAGAAGTGGGTGTGACTAGGTCCGTGGAAGTGAGGGAGAGAGTGTGTGTGTGTATATATACCTTTATGTATGTATGTGGGGGTGTATGTGTCTGCGCATGTATGCGTACGTGTGTATGTGTCTGCATGTGTGTGTGTTTATGTGTCTATATTAGTATGTGTGGGTGCTTACACTGAAGTGTGAACAGACGTGTGAAATACTGAACCCAGCATGACTCCAAAGAAATGTGTCGGACGGAAAATGGCTGATGACCCCTGTGGCAGCAGATACTGACCAGAACTTGTGATGACGTGGAGTAAAAACAGCCAATGGCATGACATGAGTGGAAGTAGAGTTTTTTTAATAATAAATGTTTGGTGAATCCATACGTAAATATATATATGTGTGGATGTATGCATATATATATACATACTACTGTACGTCTATATACATATATGTATGTACGTGTACATACTTATATTTAAGTAACAGCCGTACTAAGAGTGGGAAATGAAATTTCGTTTCATTTTTTCCGTTTATCGTTTTCGGTGCACCCGGCCGATTAACCCACTTGATATACAAATTTAGCTACTCAGCCGTTAATATACATAAGGTAAGTATATGCGTTCAACAATCTGGCAAGAATGTATACGTTGCTGACGATAGCTAATGAGCTTGAAACCAGTGCAGCGTTCTTTTGTCAGTGTTGAACAAACGAGCAACGATGGTTGCTGGACACTACGGCTTAATATGGGATGTTTGTTTACAAACACACCGAGCATTATCATAAATGTTCGGTGAATCCATACGTATATATATATATATATATATATATGTGTGCATGTACGTATATATATATAAACATACTACTGTACGTCTCTATACATATATGTATGTACGTGTACGTACTTATATTTAAGTAACAGCCGTACTAAGATTGGGAAATTAAATTTCGTTTCATTTTTTCCGTTTATCGTTTTCGGTGCATCCGGCCGATTAACCCACTCGATATACAAATTTGGTTACTCAGACGTTAATATGCATAAGGTAAGTATATACGTTCAACAATCTGGCAAGAATGTATACGTTGCTGACGATAGCTAATAAGCTTGAAACTAGTGCAGCGTTCTTTTATCAGTGCTGAACAAACGAGCAACGATGGTTGCTGGACTCTACGGCTTAATACGGGATGTTTGTTTACAAACACACCGAGCATTTTAATAAATGTTCGGTGAATCCATACGTACATATATGTATATATATATATATATATATATATATATATATATATATACTACTGTACGTCTGTATACACATATGTATGTACGTGTACATACTTATATTTAAGTAACAGCCTTACTAAGATTGGGAAATGAAATTTCGTTTCATTTTTTCCCTTTAAACATACATGTATATATATATATATATAAATATACATGTATATATATATATATATATATATATTTATATATATATATATATATATAATTGATATAAGTGCAAATCTCTATTTATGGGAAGATAAGCCAGATAAACCCCAGAAAATCTTAGTCTAAATTACTTTATATATCAATCTCCCCTGAGACAGACTAACATTTATTTTGGTCTGTCTGGCATATACTCCCATAAGTAGAGATTTGCACTTTAATTTTTTTTGTAATATTACTTTTCTGATTCATATTTTATCTATATATTTTATCTATATATGTATTAGAGACTAATTAATATTTGATTATATATATATATATATATACTAAATGTAATCAAAGTTTTTCGAATACTAATAATAACATTCGATTCGTTTGCAATTTTGCAAACAAGCCTCAATTTTATAGCCATGTCAGTAGAATTAACCCTTCATTCTTGATCTTGTGTTGGCATGTGAACAGAACTGCAGACACTAATGTTTCTGGGTATCACCCTTCATCAGTACAGCTCACTGTTCCACTGCCAAACTGTCAGAGCTAGTGAAGATATATGCTATTTTCAAAAATACAAAGTGACTGATCGGCGTGATTAGCATATTAGCAGACTGGCTGATCAGTCAGATCTGCTTATTAGTAGATCCACTGATCAGCCAAATTTGCATATCAAGAGACTGGTCAGTCAGTTTCCTGTATACGAGCGATAATGGCCGGCTTTGCCAAATTCAAATAAGAGAGAAAATGTTCGCTCTATATGGCTGAATAAATTCAATGTAATCTGAGTTTTTCGAATAATAATAATAATATTCGATTCGTTTGTAATTATGCAAACAAGCCTCATTTGCATAGCCAATGTTATTATAGCGAATGTTATTATATATATATATACTTATATGCAGATGTTATATTTAATTTGTTGGGATACAACAAGGTAAACATTGTTATAACTGATGTAAAGCACTCAACAGTAGAGTGGAGTAAATATACAATATATTAACAAATGGAAACTATATTTATAAAAACATATTTATTTTATCATACAAAAAGACAACCTTAACGGTTGGAGCTTCCTGGAAGCTCTAACCGTTAAGGTTGTCTTTTTGTATAATAAAATAAATATGGTTATATAAATATAGTTTCCATTTGTTAATATATTGTATATACTTATATATATATATACTTATATATATATATATATATATATTATGAAGAGAGAAGAAACATTTAGATATAATTAGTAATAAAATGTATCATACCTAAACTGTTCCTAAATTCCTCAACTACGTAGTTTCGTGGCATAAACAAAAACAATATATCAAAGATATAGAGTCCTTGCGAGGTCTGCCGACTTATCAAGAGGATACTTCATTTTACTAGTCTCAAGAACGCGTCTACACGACGTGAGAAAGAATCCCAAAAGGCGGAGGGGGAGATAGTCACGCGATATAACGGTCGAGAAACAGAGCTAAGCCTCTTATAACCACGAAGAAAATACCACGGAGGCGGAGGGGGTATTCATATCGAGGCCGCAGAAGAGGTAGTGAAGAAGGCGAGAAGTATGAGTAATGGAAGCTTTCCAGTTGTCCCCACACTTCAAAGATTGCTCGACCAGAGGGAGTTATTAATATATTTAGAAACACACAGATACATGCGGACACACACATATATACATGAATGCATCCGCACCCAACTGTGAGTTAAGGGTGCCTACTTCACCGATGTTGCTCAATGAATGACTGGGACAGACCAATTCAGTTTGAACCAGACTGAACCAGTATCAGAGTTAAAAATACATTATGAAGAGAGAAGAAACATTTAGATATAATTAGTAATAAAATGTATCATACCTAAACTGTTCCTAAATTCCTCAACTACGTAGTTTCGTGGCATAAACAAAAACAATATATCAAAGATATAGAGTCCTTGCGAGGTCTGCCGACTTATCAAGAGGATACCTCATTTTACTAGTCTCAAGAACGCGTCTACACGACGTGAGAAAGAATCCCAAAAGGCGGAGGGGGAGATAGTCACGCGATATAACGGTCGAGAAACAGAGCTAAGCCTCTTATAACCACGAAGAAAATACCACGGAGGCGGAGGGGGTATTCATATCGAGGCCACAGAAGAGGTAGTGAAGAAGGCGAGAAGTATGAGTAATGGAAGCTTTCCAGTTGTCCCCACACTTCAAAGATTGCTCGACCAGAGGGAGTTATTAATATATTTAGAAACACACAGATACATGCGGACACACACATATATACATGAATGCATCCGCACCCAACTGTGAGTTAAGGGTGCCTACTTCACCGATGTTGCTCAATGAATGACTGGGACAGACCAATTCAGTTTGAACCAGACTGAACCAGTATCAGAGTTAAAAATACATTATGAAGAGAGAAGAAACATTTAGATATAATTAGTAATAAAATGTATCATACCTAAACTGTTCCTAAATTCCTCGACTACGTAGTTTCGTGGCATAAACAAAAACAATATATCAAAGATATAGAGTCCTTGCGAGGTCTGCCGACTTATCAAGAGGATACCTCATTTTACTAGTCTCAAGAACGCGTCTACACGACGTGAGAAAGAATCCCAAAAGGCGGAGGGGGATATAGTCACGCGATATAACGGTCGAGAAACAGAGCTAAGCCTCTTATAACCACGAAGAAAATACCACGGAGGCGGAGGGGGTATTCATATCGAGGCCGCAGAAGAGGTAGTGAAGAAGGCGAGAAGTATGAGTAATGGAAGCTTTCCAGTTGTCCCCACACTTCAAAGATTGCTCGACCAGAGGGAGTTATTAATATATTTAGAAACACACAGATACATGCGGACACACACATATATACATGAATGCATCCGCACCCAACTGTGAGTTAAGGGTGCCTACTTCACCGATGTTGCTCAATGAATGACTGGGACAGACCAATTCAGTTTGAACCAGACTGAACCAGTATCAGAGTTAAAAATACATTATGAAGAGAGAAGAAACATTTAGATATAATTAGTAATAAAATGTATCATACATAAACTGTTCCTAAATTCCTCGACTACGTAGTTTCGTGGCATAAACAAAAACAATATATCAAAGATATAGAGTCCTTGCGAGGTCTGCCGACTTATCAAGAGGATACCTCATTTTACTAGTCTCAAGAACGCGTCTACACGACGTGAGAAAGAATCCCAAAAGGCGGAGGGGGAGATAGTCACGCGATATAACGGTCGAGAAACAGAGCTAAGCCTCTTATAACCACGAAGAAAATACCACGGAGGCGGAGGGGGTATTGATATCGAGGCCGCAGAAGAGGTAGTGAAGAAGGCGAGAAGTATGAGTAATGGAAGCTTTCCAGTTGTCCCCACACTTCAAAGATTGCTCGACCAGAGGGAGTTATTAATATATTTAGAAACACACAGATACATGCGGACACACACATATATACATGAATGCATCCGCACCCAACTGTGAGTTAAGGGTGCCAACTTCACCGATGTTGCTCAATGAATGACTGGGACAGACCAATTCAGTTTGAACCAGACTGAACCAGTATCAGAGTTAAAAATACATTATGAAGAGAGAAGAAACATTTAGATATAATTAGTAATAAAATGTATCATACCTAAACTGTTCCTAAATTCCTCGACTACGTAGTTTCGTGGCATAAACAAAAACAATATATCAAAGATATAGAGTCCTTGCGAGGTCTGCCGACTTATCAAGAGGATACCTCATTTTACTAGTCTCAAGAACGCGTCTACACGACGTGAGAAAGAATCCCAAAAGGCGGAGGGGGACATAGTCACGCGATATAACGGTCGAGAAACAGAGCTAAGCCTCTTATAACCACGAAGAAAATACCACGGAGGCGGAGGGGGTATTCATATCGAGGCCGCAGAAGAGGTAGTGAAGAAGGCGAGAAGTATGAGTAATGGAAGCTTTCCAGTTGTCCCCACACTTCAAAGATTGCTCGACCAGAGGGAGTTATTAATATATTTAGAAACACACAGATACATGCGGTGACACACATATATACATGAATGCATCCGCACCCAACTGTGAGTTAAGGGTGCCTACTTCACCGATGTTGCTCAATGAATGACTGGGACAGACCAATTCAGTTTGAACCAGACTGAACCAGTATCAGAGTTAAAAATACATTATGAAGAGAGAAGAAACATTTAGATATAATTAGTAATAAAATGTATCATACCTAAGCTGTTCCTAAATTCCTCGACTACGTAGTTTCGTGGCATAAACAAAAACAATATATCAAAGATATAGAGTCCTTATATATATATATATATATATAATTAGATAGTGAGAAATGAATAAAGAATTCACAATGTTATCTTACAATTACAGTTTAATAAGTTGAGAATAGAAAAAACTTGTAGAAATTACAAAGCCGATACAAACTTAAAGGGGTTTTTAACACATCTTTTATAAGTAGTTAGTAAAACGTATTTGGCCAATTCTATCTTAAAATAACAAGGCTGGGGGAACTGATGCTACAAGGCACGATGGGCTGCATCGAGGTACATCGAGGTAGGCGAAAGGGGAAAGCAGACGAGGAAGGAAATAGGTGGTGGTAGGAGGTGATAGGATGAGACAGGGGGAAGAATGAGACAAAGAGGAAAAGAAAAGAGATACATTTACCTATGTAAGCTGGGCTTTCCCTTAACTTATTCGGCAAGTGGCGGTGGAGTATCAGCCCTTTTCTAACCACCCGGGTCGTTATAGGGTTTGAGGGCGGGGTAAGTCCTACGCAATCTGTGTTTGCATGCGGTTACCAGTTCATCTTTCTTGTTTAGGAGTTTTTCCTTCGAAAACAGCATTTGTAATGTTTCCTCCGAGCATAAGTTACACGGACGGCGTCCTCCCATGTAAGAGTTAGCTCTGGACAGTAAGGTCCAAGTGAGATATTAGGTCATATTGTTATCTTGAAGGTCCCAGATGTGACCCGAAAGTGTAGTGGCATGTCGCCGAACCGGGTGTCGGAAAGTGTGTCGGTGTTGGTAGAGCTGGGTCTTGAAGACACACGCGGTTAATCCTATATAAGCTTTGTTGGAGGTGTCCGTCCTCATGTTGCACTGGTAGATCACGTTACGTTCTCGGCATTTGTTTTTGAGGGGGCACGTGGATCTATCAGGGCAGTTACACCTCCTGGTCGGCTCTCCACTGATGTCTAGGTTATTTCTTCCATAGGGGTTGAGTTTTTGTTGTTTGAGGAGACGATGTTTTGTGCGAAGTTAAGTGTGGTGCTGTAGGAGAGTTTGATGGTGTTTTTGTTGATTATGTTGTAGTAGCGGTGTTGTAGTGGGAAGTTTTTTTCAAGGAGTCTAAAGAAGATTTTACCGATAGGTGTTGCCACCTCGGCATTGTGGGGAGGATTGAACCACGTTACGTTGCGTGAGCGGCGGTGTCACCTCCTGGTTCCGCTAAGGGAAGCTGGATAAAAGGATATTTCCTCCCGGAAGCCACTCCGCTTAAGGGCCTGGTTTTAATGAGGCGCGTGTTCTTCGAATATCTGCTCATTAGCGGACAAACAAGATATGCGGAGGGAGATGTTTTTAACCAGGTTATTGGTGATGTTTCTAGGGTGGTTAGAGGGGCGGTTGATGTAGTGCAGGTTGTCGTTTGGTTTCCTGTATGGGTACTACAGATCATTTTCGAGGTTATTGGTGATGTTTCTAGGATGGTTAGAGCTACCACCGCTACCACAACAAAATCAACAAAAGCACCATCAAACTCTCCTACAGCACCACACCTAGGTAAGAATTCAATCTCATTTTTTATGGCTTGGTTTAGCTAATGCCTGATTATAGTATTGGGAATTATTGTTTAATATGGTTTCGTTATATGATAGATTAGAGATTCTATTAGATATTCCTTTAGTGATTGAGTTTAATATGGATTTAGGGTGGTTAGACTTGGTAGCCACATACATTAGTTTTTCGTTAGGTTTATGAAAGGGTGTATATATTTTAGCGTCCAGATAAACCAAGGAAGTTAACGTTTTTAGTGTTTTTGTCTTAGGTGAAACTTAAGTTAAAGTTTTTGAAAATTTTATTTAATAGTTTCCTAGTTCTTTTTATATTTAATTTTTCATAGTCTATAAGGAGTAGTGCATCATCGCGGTATAAACCACCATTGAGGTAGGGTAGGTTCTTATGAATTTCATTTAGTAGATATAGGCCCACCAAATCAGTGACCTGCGCCGAGTCACTAGATCCCATAGTTATGTCAAAGTTGTTATGCGTATCCTTGCGGGTCCATAATTGATCTTCAAATGTAATTATGGTTTTTCGGGCCGCAAGTATGACATGAATTTGGGATCTAGTCAGGTCACTATTGTTCATGGCCATAATTAGTGCCTTATTTAATAGGATAGGGGAAATAGAGGTGTAGTATGAATTGATATCAAATTTTATAATTTTTTTTTTTATTCTCTTTAATATAATTAATCCATTCAATAACTTCACCTGTATTTCCCCACTGGTTAAGATATATTTTGTGCTTAATCTGTGGGATGATTATATCTAATATCTTCTTGCTGATAATACTAATGTCCGATTTGGAAAGGCAGATTAGTCTTATCGGAGGGTTACTAATGAAGTCTTCTTTATGGTTCTTCAGAGAAAATCTCGGGGATTAGTGGTGTATAGCTGTGTAAGTCCTAATTTACACACTATACTACGGCCTTCTATATTTATATTTTCGAGGTTTTTATTAGTAGTTTTCTTATAGCTCCTATGTAGTTCTTTATATATAAATTTTCTATATGTATCATAATCTAAGCTATATATATTATTTGTTTTACCTGCATGTACGATCATTTTTTTCATTTTTATTAAATCCTTTAATAGTGGAGTTAAGGTTGTTTAACAAGGTGTTGTTTCTATTGCGATGCTTTTGTACTTAATGTTCTTAACTAGTTTTATTAGATCATTTTCAAAAGAGTTTAATAAGGTGTTGTGAGGAGGGCTTTTAAAAGTTTTAGAGCCGTAAGAGACGAAAGTGTTAGTATCACTGTTTTTGTTAGATTTGTTTCTATCATAATGGAATGTCCTCCATCTCACTCTATTGATAAAAGAGTTGACACTATTGATCAATAATTTTTCATATGTATCTTTAGATGGTATGTTTCTAGTTTTACAGTTAATGCATAATCTGTAAACTAAGCCCCCATGTTAACTGTAAAACTAGAAACATAGTATATAGCATAAGATGTACTGAAGGACAATGTAAAGATAAGTATATAGTGTACATAGGTGAGACAGCTCGTAGTATAGGAGAACGGTTAAATGAACACTGGGGAGAGCTTCAAGATAGAAAAGAATCATCAATACTCCACCAACATGCTAAAATAGAACATAAGGGCAAATTAGGGAACATAGAAATAAATATAAAATCTACACACAGAAAAGACGCAATGTTTAGACAATAAACATAAATGAACTCCAACCCAAATTAATTAGAAAACATGAATGGAATAGCAACATCACACTTACAATTAAAGACAAAATGAAAACACACACACATAGAACAAACAACCAACCAGTAACATGTAAATAAACAAATAAATAAACAAATACAAACACACACAGACACCCGGATGTAACACATGCGCAAACTAAGCACAGAACACACACAAAAACAGGATGGCATAGGACAGAACAAAGGAGAGGCACAAAACAAAGAAAAGAATCCCCAGTCACTGAAGAGGTCACAGAAAGTGTGAGGAAAGAATTTTGACAATATATGAACAACCATCCGGTTGTGGAACCAAATAACCAACCGGAAATTTATAATAAATTGAATTGAAAGCAACTGGTGCATGTGTTCCTTATTGGCAACATGGCCCTCCCAAAGTATAACAATATCGGTTTCAACACACGTTTTCAGATAATAAATCATGCTAAACATATTCAGAAACGAAACATACTTATATATATATATATATATATATATATATATATATATATATATATATATATATATATATATATATATATACTTACATACATTTATATATATATATATATATATATATACATTATGAAGAGAGAAGAAACATTTAGATATAATTAGTAATAAAATGTATCATACCTAAACTGTTCCTAAATTCCTCGACTACGTAGTTTCGTGGCATAAACAAAAACAATATATCAAAGATATAGAGTCCTTGCGAGGTCTGCCGACTTATCAAGAGGATACCTCATTTTACTAGTCTCAAGAACGCGTCTACACGACGTGAGAAAGAATCCCAAAAGGCGGAGGGGGAGACGGTCACGCGATATAACGGTCGAGAAACAGAGCTAAGCCTCTTATAACCACGAAGAAAATACCACGGAGGCGGAGGGGGCATTCATATCGAGGCCGTAGAAGAGGTAGTGAAGAAGGCGAGAAGTATGAGTAATGGAAGCTTTCCAGTTGTCCCCACACTTCAAAGATTGCTCGACCAGAGGGAGTTATTAATATATTTAGAAACACACAGATACATGCGGACACACACATATATACATGAATGCATCCGCACCCAACTGTGAGTTAAGGGTGCCAACTTCACCGATGTTGCTCAATGAATGACTGGGACAGACCAATTCAGTTTGAACCAGACTGAACCAGTATCAGAGTTAAAAATACATTATGAAGAGAGAAGAAACATTTAGATATAATTAGTAATAAAATGTATCATACCTAAACTGTTCCTAAATTCCTCGACTACGTAGTTTCGTGGCATAAACAAAAACAATATATCAAAGATATAGAGTCCTTGCGAGGTCTGCCGACTTATCAAGAGGATACCTCATTTTACTAGTCTCAAGAACGCGTCTACACGACGTGAGAAAGAATCCCAAAAGGCGGAGGGGGAGACGGTCACGCGATATAACGGTCGAGAAACAGAGCTAAGCCTCTTATAACCACGAAGAAAATACCACGGAGGCGGAGGGGGCATTCATATCGAGGCCGTAGAAGAGGTAGTGAAGAAGGCGAGAAGTATGAGTAATGGAAGCTTTCCAGTTGTCCCCACACTTCAAAGATTGCTCGACCAGAGGGAGTTATTAATATATTTAGAAACACACAGATACATGCGGACACACACATATATACATGAATGCATCCGCACCCAACTGTGAGTTAAGGGTGCCAACTTCACCGATGTTGCTCAATGAATGACTGGGACAGACCAATTCAGTTTGAACCAGACTGAACCAGTATCAGAGTTAAAAATACATTATGAAGAGAAGAAACATTTAGATATAATTAGTAATAAAATGTATCATACCTAAACTGTTCCTAAATTCCTCGACTACGTAGTTTCGTGGCATAAACAAAAACAATATATCAAAGATATAGAGTCCTTGCGAGGTCTGCCGACTTATCAAGAGGATACCTCATTTTACTAGTCTCAAGAACGCGTCTACACGACGTGAGAAAGAATCCCAAAAGGCGGAGGGGGAGACGGTCACGCGATATAACGGTCGAGAAACAGAGCTAAGCCTCTTATAACCACGAAGAAAATACCACGGAGGCGGAGGGGGCATTCATATCGAGGCCGTAGAAGAGGTAGTGAAGAAGGCGAGAAGTATATATATATAGGACTGGCGAGAAGTATATATATATAGGACTGGAACTGTCTCATTCTTTAGAATTATTTCTGTCTTTGTCACTCTAAGTATAAACTATAGCCTTAAAGAATTAGCTTTTAATGAATTCCCTTCTCTTTCAACCAATGGCCTCCACCCATCCCACTCCCCACCCTCTCCTACCACCTGAAAAGATATAAATACCACAACATTTATTTTGGACAGCCAGATTCCTGATGTTTTCTAAAGAATCAAACAGTTCTAGTCCTGTAGAATCTCATCTATATTAAAACCTTTATACTCTGCAATGTATTGAGTACCTTACTTACTCTGGTTACCTCCGATTCAACCCGGAATAAGTTACCTTTTAGCACTCTCTGTGCCCCTTATAACCATCACCAAGAAACTATGCTGACCAAACTTGACCTTGATGTCTCCATGAAGAACATCCCCATCCCTCCAAGGAAACTTTACCTAAAAACACTTATCAGACATACCGTCGAGTTCATCAAGCGAATTAGATGAAGAGCCCTCTTCCTCGACAACCCTGATGTAGCATCTACCAATGATGAGAAGTTCGGCTTCAAAACGAATAAGGCACCACCCACCAACAGCCTACTTGAACCATTTGAAGAAGACCTCTTCAAGATGATCAAAGATATCAAATTCCGTAGAGCCACAACACCATTCCGGGCCTACTTAAATACTGAATTGCGGAATATAAAAAATCCCCTAAACTTCATGTCTCCTCCGATAAAACCAAAAACGTTTATGAGGTAGACCCACAGACCTACAATAAGCTGGCAAAAAATGCCATCACGACCACCTACAAAAAGGTTCTTAACTCTGAAGCCGAGAATCATTCGGTTTCCTAAATAGAATTTGAGTCTACGACTTCAGTTATACCATTTACGTGGTTTTGTCTTTGCGGGTAATTGTACTCACCACTCCACCTAATTTGTTCTACTTTAGGCACAGTGCCATCAATTACCCAGTACATTACTGGTACTTTATTTTATCGACCCATGAACGTCTCCATGAAGCACCTAATAGAATATTAGTCTACGACTTCATTTATATCATAAACGTGGTTTTGTCTTTGCGTGTAATTGTTTATATATATATATATATATATACTTATATATATACTTATATATATATACTTATATATATATATATATATATATACTTATATATATACTTATATATATAGAAGTGGTTATACAGCAGTTAGTTCACCATACCGAGAACAATTGTTTCACCTTCAGCTCGGGATATGTATGGTAATAGGACCAGGAAGGACAACCGTACGAATGCGCATGCGCAGAAACTCGGTTACATCACACAGGCAATACTAGACTGCGTGCGGGAGGTGTAAGGGAGATAACTGCGAAAGTCCGGAAAGTTTTTAGGTTGAAAATAAAATTAAAAAAATTAAAAATAAAATTACAAATAATCAGTCCGGAGCCTTGTAGTTATGCAATAGATGTTTGGTGACGTGTGGACAACGTGTGAAAACTTCACTTCTCGTGTTTAGGCAATTACTATTGCGTAATCTCTTTAGGATAGTTATTCGTTCGTCAATACATAAGCGACACGTCGGGTTTCCCCTTGCGTATGGCTTGGACCTAGTGATGGCTTTCCATTTAATGGAGTAGCCTATACTTGAGTCCTTGAGGGACCATACATGGCTCGCGAGTTTCGTGGATGAACGTCTGTCCGGGTAGACTGGTGGTTCAGGAAACGCTCCTTGAATCGGCGCTCTGCCATGCCCACATAGGATTTGACCTCCTGTGGTTCGTTTGGACTGTTGGAAGTGACCACAGCTTCATAGATTACAGCTGGTGTGTTGCATTGCTGTTGAAGGGGGCAAGCTTCAGGCTTACGGCAAGAGCACCCTGGTGACTACCGGTACTTAGGAACAAAACTAGACTTAGCTTATGGACCTCCTTCACTGGTTCACGCTAATAGATAGCAAACAGCAGGTAAATTTTATTCAATTAGACGTAGCGAATTACTACGCGTCAGTATCACCTGTAATAGTGAACAACGCCCTCATGAGCGCTATGGTCAAGTCCAACCTAACTAGGAAGGAGGTAACCCTCATAATAGCAGCAAGAAAGACGCTAATTATCTTCGAATACAAGTTATGGGAGAGGGGGGACAGACCTGACATTTTCGATATTACTATGGGGTCGAGCGATGACCGATATAGTGAGGATCCATCTCCTCCAAAGATTAGCGGAGGAGATCCCAGGGATCGGCGGAGGAATATACAGAGGCGACGCACTATTTACCTTCCGTTCCCTAAACCCCAGCCAGCTGGAGCGTATAAGGAAGCGCATATTGGTCTTTTTTAAGCAACACGGCCTATCCGTGATGATAAATCCTAGCACTAACACGGTGAATTTCCTGGACGTTACCCTGGAAATGAATACGGGCATTCACCGACCTTATCACAAGCCCAATGAGAACCTGCAATATGTGAACAGGCAATCAAACCACCCCAAGTCAGTCATAGAAGCAATAGTTAAAGGGGTATCAAAACGCGTATCAACCCTTCTATAGCCACGCGAACCCATAGTTTAATTAAGTATATATATATATATATATATATATATATATATATATATATATATATATATATATATATATCAACGGAAAAAATGAAACGAAATTTCATTTTCCACTCTTAGTACGGCTGTTACTTAAATATAAGTATGTACACGTACATACATATATGTATACAGACGAACAGTAGTATGTATATATATATACATACATGCACACATATATATATGTACGTATGGATTCACCGAACATTTATTATAATGCTCGGTGTGTTTGTAAACAAACATCCCGTATTAAGCCGTAGTGTCCAGCAACCATCGTTGCTGGTTTGTTCAACACTGATAGAGGAACGCTGTACTAGTTTCAAGCTTATTAGCTATCGTCAGCAACGTATACCTTCCTGTCAGATTGTTGAACGTATATACTTACCTTATGCATATTAACGGCTGAGTAGCCCAATGTGCATATCGAGTGAGTTAATCGGCCGGGTGCACCGAAAACGATAAACGGAAAAAATGAAGCGAAATTTCATTTCCCCCTCTTAGTACGGCTGTAACTTAAATATAAGTATGTACATGTACATACATATATGTATACAGACGTACAGTAGTATGTATATATATACATACATGCACACATATATCTATGTACGTATGGATTCACCGAACATTTATTATAATGCTCGGTGTGTTTGTAAACAAACATCCCGTATTAAGACTAGTGTCCAGCAACCATCGTTGCTCGTTTGTTCAACACTGACAAAGGAACGCTGTACTAGTTTCAAGCTTATTAGCTATCGTCAGCAACGTATACCTTCCTGTCAGATCGTTGAACGTATATACTTATCTTATGAATATTAACGGCTGTGTAGCACAATTTGCATATCGAGTGGGTTAATCGGCCGGGTGCACCGAAAACGATAAACGGAAAAAATGAAACGGAATTTCATTTCCCCCTCTTAGTACGGCTGTAATTTAAATAGAAGTATTTACACGTACATACATATATGTATACAGAGGTAGAGTAGTATGTATATATATATACATACATGCACACATATATATATGTACGTATGGATTCACCGAACATTTATTATAATGCTCGGTGTTTACAAACAGGCAGATATTTTAGCTAGGGCCCAACCGTACAATGGACGAAGAAAATCTTGTGATCTCTGTATTACCGAAGCATATTACATAACACTATCACGACCTCTACCGATTAACGATAGAACGGAGGTAACTATTAGCTATCAACATCGAAGGGCCAATTCCTTCGCCAACAGAATATTTGACCCAATATAGTCATCTAGCCCCATTTTTACTTGTAGCTAATAAGTTAAATAGTTATAACTAACTTAGATAATTATAAGTTACCTCCCCTACATTGTCTCTCAATAAAAAAAATAAAAAAAATAACACTTAACTATAAACTACCCATAATTTCTAATCTCTCGAGTAGTTACTTCCCCTGAAACCACCCTCTAATTAGTAAGGTAAATATGTCCATTGGCGGCCATCTTGTTACCCATAGGAAGATCTCACACAATGCAGCCTCGACAGATGAATACTGCTTGATTATGGCTGACAATTGATACACCCAGGACACCATAGTGAAATACCAATATATGGAAGATTACATTATGTAACATTCTCTCCTTATCTTAATATATATTCCTTTCAAGTTCCGATGAGCCGCTCTGTTAATTATTTTCAACTGAACCAGATCAATAACGACATATAGTCATTTGATCCAGAAATATTATATGGAGTAGCGAAACAATTGTAAACGGACATTATTATTCAGTATCGGTAGAGGGTCGGACGCCATCCTTTCCAGCATAGTTACGTCACTTTATGATCTGAGTTAAAATCCCGCGGAGGTTGACTTTGCCTTTCATCCTTACGGGGTCGATAAAATAAAGTACCAGTAATGCACTGGGTATTTTCTGGCCTTGCGCCTAAAGTAGAAACAATTGTTATTAATATTATTATTATTATTCTCTACATTCCTTACATCAAACTAAAATATGTTGACAAACTTTTAATAATGTCTTCCTTGTGAAATTTGTTATCTTGTTTTGCTTAACTAATGAATATTTCCAGCTCTGCGCGCCTAACCTCTGCATGAACCCAACCACCTAGCTGCTTTCTACTGCATATTGCACATTGAGCACATGCCTTTACGATTTGGGTTCTAACTAATTCACCAATCTCTCCTCTCCTATCTCCATCCCTCTCTTTAAGATAGGATACTCTTGAACTGTGTATATATATATATATATATATATATATATATATATATATATATATATATATATATATACAGTATATGTATATATATATATATATTTATATATATATATATATATATACATATATATGGCGGGTAAAATTCCTGAGATCCATGGACGAGTTATCTCCAGCGGTCTCTGTCCCTCGTTATCGCTGCCATGGCCTGTGCCTCCATCAGACCAGTGTCTGTCCTCAGGGCGTTAACATTGGTCTTCCTCTTCCAGTGTGTCCATGTAGGGACTCCCACAGGAGCACTGAGTGCAATGTCAACTTTGAATGTCGGTGAGCATGTCCAGCTAAACTCAGTCTCCTCCGTGTCACTTTTGAGCTGACTTTTGGGAGGCTCCCATACAGCTCTGAGTTTTACATCCTCAGTGTATACACCATCACCAAAGCCCAGGTCATTACACCTGATGGGATAACAGAGTTCTTTGAGATACTGGCTGGAGTGCTCCAGGGAGATACATTGGCTCCCTACCTTTTTATGATCGTAGTGGACTGTTATATGCGCCTTGCACTGGAGAAACACCAGGTCTCTGGCTTTATTGTAGCACCGGCTCAGAGCAGGAGAGTTAAGGCGAAAAGGATATCGGATGCTGAATTTTCTGATGACATAGTTTTGCTGACAAATACAGTGAAGGAGACAGAGGATTTGATGCAGGGGGTGGAGACACTGTCGATGAGTGTGGGGCTGAGAATGAATGAGACTAAAACAAAATATCTGGTAGAGAATGTTGAGGAGCCAGAGGGGATCACTAATGTAGGCGGGAAACCGCTAGAATTGGTTGAGGACTTCCTATTTGGGAGCAAAGATCGGGAATACGGAAGATGATGTGGTTGAGAGGAAGAGCAAAGCCTTGGCGGTGTGCCACAGCTTGAGATCGGGTCTGAGACTTGGTCACTGACCAACAAACTCACTCAGATGGTGGATGGGTACTACACGAGAATGCTTAGGATGGCACTAACCATTAATCAGTATGTATATATATGCCTATATATATACAAGTATATATATATATATATATATATATAAATATAAGTATGTACACGTACATACATATATGTATACAGACGTACAGTAGTATGTATATATATATACATACACAGATATATATATGTACGTATGGATTCACCGAACATTTATTATAATGCTCGGTGTGTTTGTAAACAAACATCCCGTATTAAGCCGTAGTGTCCAGCAACCATCGTTGCTGGTTTGTTCAACACTGATAGAGGAACGCTGTACTAGTTTCAAGCTTATTAGCTATCGTCAGCAACGTATACCTTCCTGT
Organism: Eledone cirrhosa; assembly: GCA_964016885.1. Classification (NCBI taxonomy): domain Eukaryota; kingdom Metazoa; phylum Mollusca; class Cephalopoda; order Octopoda; family Eledonidae; genus Eledone; species Eledone cirrhosa. Next base: position 26,880,607 of record OZ024762.1, read on the forward strand.
CAGATTGTTGAACGTATATACTTACCTTATGCATATTAACGGCTGAGTAGCCCAATGTGCATATCGAGTGAGTTAATCGGCCGGGTGCACCGAAAACGATAAACGGAAAAAATGAAGCGAAATTTCATTTCCCCCTCTTAGTACGGCTGTAACTTAAATATAAGTATGTACATGTACATACATATATGTATACAGACGTACAGTAGTATGTATATATATACATACATGCACACATATATATATGTACGTATGGATTCACCGAACATTTATTATAATGCTCGGTGTGTTTGTAAACAAACATCCCGTATTAAGACTAGTGTCCAGCAACCATCGTTGCTCGTTTGTTCAACACTGACAAAGGAACGCTGTACTAGTTTCAAGCTTATTAGCTATCGTCAGCAACGTATACCTTCCTGTCAGATCGTTGAACGTATATACTTATCTTATGAATATTAACGGCTGTGTAGCACAATTTGCATATCGAGTGGGTTAATCGGCCGGGTGCACCGAAAACGATAAACGGAAAAAATGAAACGGAATTTCATTTCCCCCTCTTAGTACGGCTGTAATTTAAATAGAAGTATTTACACGTACATACATATATGTATACAGAGGTAGAGTAGTATGTATATATATATACATACATGCACACATATATATATGTACGTATGGATTCACCGAACATTTATTATAATGCTCGGTGTTTACAAACAGGCAGATATTTTAGCTAGGGCCCAACCGTACAATGGACGAAGAAAATCTTGTGATCTCTGTATTACCGAAGCATATTACATAACACTATCACGACCTCTACCGATTAACGATAGAACGGAGGTAACTATTAGCTATCAACATCGAAGGGCCAATTCCTTCGCCAACAGAATATTTGACCCAATATAGTCATCTAGCCCCATTTTTACTTGTAGCTAATAAGTTAAATAGTTATAACTAACTTAGATAATTATAAGTTACCTCCCCTACATTGTCTCTCAATAAAAAAAATAAAAAAAATAACACTTAACTATAAACTACCCATAATTTCTAATCTCTCGAGTAGTTACTTCCCCTGAAACCACCCTCTAATTAGTAAGGTAAATATGTCCATTGGCGGCCATCTTGTTACCCATAGGAAGATCTCACACAATGCAGCCTCGACAGATGAATACTGCTTGATTATGGCTGACAATTGATACACCCAGGACACCATAGTGAAATACCAATATATGGAAGATTACATTATGTAACATTCTCTCCTTATCTTAATATATATTCCTTTCAAGTTCCGATGAGCCGCTCTGTTAATTATTTTCAACTGAACCAGATCAATAACGACATATAGTCATTTGATCCAGAAATATTATATGGAGTAGCGAAACAATTGTAAACGGACATTATTATTCAGTATCGGTAGAGGGTCGGACGCCATCCTTTCCAGCATAGTTACGTCACTTTATGATCTGAGTTAAAATCCCGCGGAGGTTGACTTTGCCTTTCATCCTTACGGGGTCGATAAAATAAAGTACCAGTAATGCACTGGGTATTTTCTGGCCTTGCGCCTAAAGTAGAAACAATTGTTATTAATATTATTATTATTATTCTCTACATTCCTTACATCAAACTAAAATATGTTGACAAACTTTTAATAATGTCTTCCTTGTGAAATTTGTTATCTTGTTTTACTTAACTAATGAATATTTCCAGCTCTGCGCGCCTAACCTCTGCATGAACCCAACCACCTAGCTGCTTTCTACTGCATATTGCACATTGAGCACATGCCTTTACGATTTGGGTTCTAACTAATTCACCAATCTCTCCTCTCCTATCTCCATCCCTCTCTTTAAGATAGGATACTCTTGAACTGTGTATATATATATATATATATATATATATATATATATATATATATATATATATATATATATATACATACAGTATATGTATATATATATATAAATTTATATATATATATATATATATACATATATATGGCGGGTAAAATTCCTGAGATCCATGGACGAGTTATCTCCAGCGGTCTCTGTCCCTCGTTATCGCTGCCATGGCCTGTGCTCTATCAGACCAGTGTCTGTCCTCAGGGCGTTAACATTGGTCTTCCTCTTCCAGTGTGTCCATGTAGGGACTCCCACAGGAGCACTGAGTGCAATGTCAACTTTGAATGTCGGTGAGCATGTCCAGCTAAACTCAGTCTCCTCTGTGTCACTTTTGAGCTGACTTTTGGGAGGCTCCCATACAGCTCTGAGTTTTACATCCTCAGTGTATACACCATCACCAAAGCCCAGGTCATTACACCTGATGGGATAACAGAGTTCTTTGAGATACTGGCTGGAGTGCTCCAGGGAGATACATTGGCTCCCTACCTTTTTATGATCGTAGTGGACTATTGTATGTGCCTTGCACTGGAGAAACACCAGGACTCTGGCTTTATTGTAGCACCGGCTCAGAGCAGGAGAGTTAAGGCGAAAAGGATATCGGATGCTGAATTTTCTGATGACATAGTTTTGCTGACAAATACAGTGAAGGAGACAGAGGATTTGATGCAGGGGGTGGAAACACTGTCGATGAGTGTGGGGCTGAGAATGAATGAGACTAAAACAAAATATCTGGTAGAGAATGTTGAGGAGCCAGAGGGGATCACTAATGTAGGCGGGAAGCCGCTAGAATTGGTTGAGGACTTCCTATTTGGGAGCAAAGATCGGGAATACGGAAGATGATGTGGTTGAGAGGAAGAGCAAAGCCTTGGCGGTGTGCCACAGCTTGAGATCGGGTCTGAGACTTGGTCACTGACCAACAAACTCACTCAGATGGTGGATGGGTACTACACGAGAATGCTTAGGATGGCACTAACCATTAATCAGTATGTATATATACGCCTATATATATACAAGTATATATATATATATATATATAAATATAAGTATGTACACGTACATACATATATGTATACAGACGTACAGTAGTATGTATATATATATACATACATGCACAGATATATATATGTACGTATGGATTCACCGAACATTTATTATAATGCTCGGTGCATTATAATAAATGTTCGGTGAATCCATACGTACATATATATATCTGTGCATGTATGTATATATATATACATACTACTGTACGTCTGTATACATATATGTATGTACGCGTACATACTTATATTTAAGTAACACCCGTACGAAGAATGGGAAATGAAATTTCGGTTCATTTTTTCCGTTTATATATATATATATATAACAGATTAAAGTTTACGCAAAGAATCGGTGCTTTCACCCTTAACGGGATCGTCTGAAACTAAAAAAAATCGATCTGTGAACGCAGAAGTAAATATTTCGAAAAAGGTTGCAACCGAAGGAAAACAGGAAGACGATACTTTGGTTTGTTAAGACGTTTCCTGCAATATATATATTAGAAAAGTGTGAAATCCTTGCTCTAGTTAGGTATATTTAAAAGAAGGAAAAGAATGACTTCACTTGTAGTTCTGTAAAATTTAACTTACTCTTATAATATTATAATTTTACAATTTGGTTTTGTAGATGCTGTAACTCATGCAAATCTCTTATATATAGAGTCTCACATTACAACACAACTTCATATCAGTTTGACAAATGAGAGAAAGTTCTCCAGGAAAGTTCTCCAGGAAAGTTCTCCAGGAACGTTTCTCCAGGAAAGTTCTCCAAGAAAGTTACCCAGGAGAGTTAACCAGTGATTTTTAAATATCTCCCTACCGAAGTTAACAAAGAACTTACTAGATCTACAAAACCAAATTGTAAAATCATAATATTATAAAATTAAATTTAATTATCTAGAACTATAAGTGAAGACATTGTCTTCTTTTCCTTAAATAAATAAATAAATAAATAAATAAATATATATATATATATATATATATATATATATATATATATATATATATATATATATATATATGTATTGAAATTTCCGTTGAAAACAGAAAAGGTCATAGAAGTGAAGAGTGCTCTATGTAAGTACCAGAGCAAAATTTAATGTATAAAAATCAATACAATATAATTACCTCATTACCAGGGTTTTCCCGAATGAGGCGAATACGAAAGAAACGTCTTCATTCGTTCGTCAGACGAGGCAATATAAAACATGGGTAAATACTTGGAAAGTATCATCAAGAGAAGCAAAAAAAAAAAAATATAGACAAATGAATTAGAATATGAAATATATAAAAATCTTTTAAGAAATATAATTAGGTGTGTGTATATGTATGTATATATGCTCACAGATGTGCATATATGTGTATGCACAAATGTATACGTATAGTGAAAAAGTGTGCGTAAATATATAATTTAGGGCAAATGTATCTGTGTATCTGTAAACTACAGACAGAATAGATACATCATAAGAACATGAAGGCACGCGCATAAACACACCTACACACACGTACACTTATATGCGGAAGTAAAAGAGGTAAGGGAGTGTAATAATTAAAGGAGAGTATCAATCTCGATATATTTATAAAAATGGAACAATAATTTAGAAAGAAAAAATTAAAGAAAAGAAGACAAACAAGGTACACGCATAGACACACACGTATATCTCACAAAAGAAACGCAAAAATATACATGCTTATATACACACGCACACTTACACATCCATACTTTCGATACGTACACACACACACACACACATACTTACACTCACGCATATTGACCTGTTTGCATGCACACGCATAAAAATGAGGATGTAAAAAAAGGGAAGAAGAAAAAAGAAACAAAACATAAAACCTAGATGTAAACACACGGATATAAAGACACATACACATACACATACATATATATATATATATATACAGGCACGCGCGCGCACATACGTAGGCGCTCATGTACATATATAGAAAGTATACACACATTAAGGCGTTCAGACACATAGATACAGGGTGTAAAAAACTTGTGGATAAGTCAGTACAAATATAAAATTGTAAGATTGGCTGCGCAAAAATAAAAAATAAAAATAAAAATAAAAATATCTGGAATGGAAAACGCAAGTGATTTGTGTAATCAGTTAGTGAAGCAAATAGGGAAGTAAAAAATGGAAAGTGAAGATATTAGGTAAGTGAATCGGAGAATAAAGGGGGGGGGGGGTTGTGGATGTGAAGTAAAAATAAAAAAATATATAAAAATAAAAATAATAAAAATAAAAATAAAAATAAAAATAAAAATAAAAATAAAAATAAAAATAAAAATAAAAATAAAAATAAAAATAAAAATAAAAATAAAAATAAAAATAAAAATAAAAATAAAAATAATAAAAATAAAAATAAAAATAAAAATAAAAATAAAAATAAAAATAAAAATAAAAATAAAAATAAAAATAAAATTAAAAATAAAAATAAAAATAAAAATAAAAATAAAAATAAAAATAAAAATAAAAATAAAAATAAAATAAAAATAAAAATAAAAATAAAAATAAAAATAAAAATAAATGAAATTAATAATAAGGATAAAAATTAAAGTAAATCAGAAAGGGTAATTATAAAGAGAATAATAAGAGTTTATGGAGGAAAGTGTGTTAAGTTTATATGAAAGTGTGTTAAGTTTATATGAGCTGGAAAGCAGGTGTGATTTCATGTGTGGGCAACTGGTGAAAATTTCCGTCTTTGTGTTCAGGCAGGTCTTTGTTGATTTAATATTTTGCAAGATCCACTATTTTTCATTTATGCAGAGCGTGCATTTTCTTGTTCCTCTAGCATATTTTTTAGATTGGTTCAAAATTGACCAATCCAATTTATATTGGACGCCTTGGTCTTTCAAATCCCAAATTCTGCTAGCCAGAGCTGTTGTAAATCTTTTTTCTGGATGTCGAAAGGATGCGACATGTGAGTAATAACGCGTTTTGAATTTGTCTTAGTCATACCCACATATCGTTCATTGGTGGCTGGATGGTTGTTGGTGATGGTTGTCACTTTAGCCGCATATACAATGGCTTTGGTGTTGCATTTACCTTGTAATGGGCATTCACTTTTGATTCTACAGGAGCAATTTTGATTTTCTCTAGGTGATTTTTTTGTTGATGATATAGGACTTAATATGGGGACCGCAGGAATAGCTAATTTTGACACAGTTTCTGTTAAAGATCTTATAGTATCTATGTGTTCTAGGGAAATGTTTATCTAGGAGCTCTAGGAATTTTTTGCATACATTAGTTTTAACTGCTAGAGAGTAGAGGGTGTGAACCAGATTATTTTTCTTTTCCTGTTTTTATGTTTAATAGAGTTAGTATAGTTGGGTATGTATTTAATCGGTTCGCTAAAACTGCTATTTTGGAGGGCTTTATTATAGTAGGGGGATGCCTTATTAAAAATAGCTTCTGAGGAAGAGAGGGTGGAGATCCTACGGCTAATATTAGGGATAAGGTTTTTAAAAACTATAGGAGGATGGCAAGAGCCTTTATTTATATATTTTAAGTTTTCATTAGGTTTATGGTATGGTTTATAAGAAGCAGTAGGCAAATCTAGGTTTATATCTAGGAAATCTACATTGGAAAGGTTAGTGTCAATAGTAATTTTAAGATTAAAACTAGCGAAGGTTTTTATTAAGTCTTTCCTTAATCTATCTAAGTTATCGCCTATGGTGGTATGGGAAAGTATTAGACCATCGTCGCGATAAAGCCCAAAAATATGGTCAGGAAATTTTTCTTTAAGTGTATGTAGGAGGAATAGGCCGACCAAATCACAAACATCAGCACTGTCATAAGAGCCCATTGAGACATCGAATGGGCTCTCTGGGATAGATATTGTTACCCAAGTGTCATTATCAGTAAAGAGTAGAGTGTTTCCAGCGTGCAAGATGACATTCTCTTCAATATCGGAGATATTAGTAAACCTTCTAGGGAAATTTAAAGCTTTCGTTAAAAGTGTCTGAGTGATAGATGGGTAGAAATCTACAATGCCAAATTGGGTGAATCTAGAACTATTTTTGTTTTTAATATTATTAAACCAATGTACTACGGAAGAGCTATTTATCCATTGGAGTAATATAGACTTACTTCTAATGTGTGTATTTATATTATTTAACATTTTTTTGCTGGCAAGACCAATATCAGTCTTAGCGGGGTTGATTAATCTACAACTAGGACGATTAATAAAGTCGGGTTTGTGATCTTTAAGGGTGATGTACCCATTACGTTTAGCAAGTTTTTCTGTCCTATTATCTATTTTTAAAGAAACAGCTAATTCTTTAGCTTCCTTATTTATATTATGATACGTGTTTATATTAGCTATTTGGTATTTAGAGGTGATATTATCTATTAATAGTTGGTCATGTAAATTATTGTTAACTTCTTATAGGTTTTTAGTTTTATCGGAGAAGATGAACTTATTATTAGAAGATTTGAATGTTGAAATATCATTAGATAGATTAGATTGAAAAGGGTTAGAGTACTTACGAAAATTGATATTGTTGATTAGGTTAACTAGGTCTAATTCAAAAGCGGTCATATCTTTTACTCTTTGCGGGTATTTGTGAGTTTTGATGTCAAAATATTCCGTAGAATCCGTGTTAAAGTGTCCATCGAGAATCAAAGTTTTCCATCTCATTCTTTTAACAACCTTCTCTACTTTGTCTATCAGTATTTTCGTGTAGAGAGTGTTAGAAGGTGTTGGGATATTCTTTACAGAGTAATCCAAAGGGTATCTATCCATGTTCAGTATTGGTTTAAAATCCTATGACTGAAGAGTGCTCGACTTTAAAAGGGCTGGAAGTTGCCAATCTCATAAGGATGTAGAATATGCTGCGATCATTCCCTTGGGAGCTTTATAAGTATTGAAATTTCCGTTGAAAACAGAAAAGGTCATAGAAGTGAAGAGTGCTCTGTGTAAGTACCAGAGCAAAATTTAATGTATAAAAATCAATACAATATAATTACCTCATTACCAGAGCTTTCCCGAATGAGGCGAATACGAAAGAAACGTCTTCATTCGTTCGTCAGACGAGGCAATATAAAACATGGGTAAATACTTGGAAAGTATCATAAAAAAAAGCAGAAAAAAAAATATATAGACAAATGAATTAGAATTTGAAATATATAAAAATCTTTCAAGAAATATAGTTAGGTGTGTGTATATGTATGTATATACGCTCACAGATGTGCATATATGTGTATGCGCAAATGTATTTTTTTTTTTTTTGCTTTTCTTGATGATACTTTCCAAGTATTTACCCATGTTTTATATTGCCTCGTCTGACGAACGAATGAAGACGTTTCTTTCGTATTCGCCTCATTCGGGAAACCTCTGGTAATGAGGTAATTATATTGTATTGATTTTTATACATTATATATATATATATATATATATATATTCAGGTTTGAGGTTGACCACTGGATAGAGCTGGTCAATTTCGTATGGTCAATCTTGATGTAATAATATGGAAAGTACTCAACGTAAAGCAGTTCAACCGTCTTTGTTTTTGTAGTTGGTGGTGCTAGTACGGAGTTAAATATTATAATAAAATGACAGGAGGCTGGACTTGTGTAAATCCTTGAAAGTTTTATTATACTATGATTATTTCAATGACCAGGTTCCGAATGAATCCGGTGATATCATCAGGTATTCGAAATATAATAAGTGAATGTAATAGATAAAATCCATGGGGCTGAAAATCAAAGACCCGAGGACGACTGCCATCCAGCATCTTCCACCTTTGCCGGTCGCCCTCCCGACAAAGGTGGAAGATACTGGATGGCGGTCGTCCTCGGGTCTTTGATTTTCAGCTCCATGGATTTTATCTATTACATTCACTTATTATATTTCGAATACCTGATGATATCACCGGATTCATACGGAACCAGGTCATTGAAATGATCATAGTATAATAAACCTTTCAAGGATTTGCTCAAGTCCAGCCTCCTGTCATTTCATTATTATATATATATATACACACACACACATATATATATATATATATATATATATATATATATATATATATATATATAAACGGAAAAAATGAAACGATATTTCATTTCCCACTCTTAGTACGGCTGTTACTTAAATATAAGTATGTACACGTACATACATATATGTATACCGACGTACAGTAGTATGTATATATATATATACATACATGCACACATATATATATGCACGTATGGATTCACCGAACATTTATTATAATGCTCGGTGTGTTTGTAAACAAATCCCGTATTAAGCCTGAAACTAGTACATCCTAACAAGCTTGAAACTAGTACAGCGTTCCTTTGTCAGTGTTGAACAAACGAGCAACGGTGGTTGCTAGACACTACGGCTTAATACGAGATGTTTGTTTACAAACACACCGAGCATTATAATAAATGTTCGGTGAATCCATACGTGTATATATATATGTGTGCATGTATGTATATATATACATACTACTGTACGTCGGTATACATATATGTATGTACGTGTACATACTTATATATATATATATATATATAAATATGAGGAAGTTTCGTTTATATGTATATGATATTTATTGTTACGCGCGTTTCGCAGAGTATTGGCTCGAGGTCACCCATACTAGTTATATACAATATATTTAGGCTAAATAATGAATCTTGTTACTCTGGAGATTCGCATATCTATCATACTGTCATCAAACATGATCTCTACTTCAGTATTGAGTACTCCTTTCTCTAAGTCATCAACCACATAAGGATCTCTCTCTCTCTCTCTCTCTCTCTCTCTCTCTCTCTCTCTCTCTCTCTCTCTCTCTCTCTCTCTCTCTCTCACTCTCTCTTTCTCTCTCTCTCTTTCTCTCTGTCGATATGCGTTCTTAGCATAATTTACATTTAGCGGTATCTTATAAATTCGAATTTGAGCCTGAAGAAAGGTAGTGCCTTTGTACCGTATATGAACATAAATAAATTATATATATATATGTGTACTAGCAGTGAAACCCATGCTACTCCCGTCAACTTATTACATACACACACACACACACACACACACACACACACACACACACACACACATATATATATATATATATATATATATATATATATATATATATATATATATATATATATATATATATATATATTATATATAGCAAGAATAGACGAGACAAATGCAGAAATTAAAAAACACAATGTCTTCTTACTTTCACGCTTATGAAGAAGGAAAGTGTTCGACGTGTCGGACATAAGTCCTACTTCAGAAAGTGGAAAGTTCGGGGAGAGAGCGACAGAAATTCTTGGTAAAACGGAAATTTAAAAAACAAATTTATGTGGTGTGTCAATATATATGTGTTTGTATATGTACACGTGTCTGTTTATGAATAAATTTTGTGTATATGTATGTGTTAGGCCGTTTGGAGAAGTTGCGTTCACACGCTCACATATATATGTGTGTGTGTGTGTGTGTGTGTGTATGTGTATGTGCTTGTGTGTGTATGTATATGTGTAGGACGTATAGAGGTGTGCATCCTTTTTTCGATTAGAGTATGTTAGGTTTATTTAAATTCGTAAGAGACACCCACAAAACCACGCATACAAGCACACACACGCACACACACACATATGTACAAATTCATACATATACACAGGCACACACACAAATACGCACATACACACAAAAATGCACATACGCACAAGCACAAAAACCCACATACACACACATGGTCACATGCAAACACAGATAGATACACATACCCCACACGAACACACACACACACACACACACGCATACAAATACACACACACGTGTACGCACTCATACATATACACACACACACACACATGCGCACAGACAAAGATGCACATACGCACAAACACAAAAACCCTCATACATACACACACACATGCTGACATACAAACACAGATAGATATACACACACGAACACACACAGGCCCACGAACACGCACACACACACATACACAGAGCCCACATACACACACATACCCTCCCCCCACACACACATAAACCCATGACCATGATAAAAAATTATCTAATTATATTCAAAATAAGAAATTCCTCTTTAAATGCAAACTCGATTTCAGACAAGTTTCCGAGACGTTTTGCATATTTAGATGTACATTACCGTTGACTGTGTCTTTGGTGTGTGTGTCAACACCACCACCACCATTGCTCGCACCAACACCACCGACACCTCTAGCATCACCAACACTACTGCTAGCGTCAACACCACCGCTACTAACAACAACACCACCACCACTACCACCAACACCACCGCAACTAACAACACCACCACCACCACTACCACCAACACCACCGCAACTAACAACACCACCACCTCCACTACCACCAACACTACCACTAGTATCAATATAACTACCACCAACACCACCGCAACTAACAACATCACCACCACCACTACCACCAACACCACCACTAGCATCAATATAACTACCACCAACACCACCGCAATGAACAACACCACCACCACCACTACCACCAACACCACCGCCACTAACAACACCACCCCCACCACTACCACCACTAGCATCAATATAACTACCACCAACACCACCTCCACTAACAACACCACCACCACCACTACCACCAACACCACCGCAACTAACAACACCACTACCACCAACACCACCGCCACTAACAACACCACCACAACCACTACCACCAACACCACCGCCACTAACAACACCACGACCACTACCATCACCACCAGCATTACCATCAGCACCATCAACACCACCACTAGCATCAATAACAGGAATTTAACTCTGTGAAAGACAGGTGTCTTGTCCAGAGGGGACACGTGTCCTCTTAGATGCTTAACGCCGAAAAATCCAGGAGGATCATCTACCTGATGGGCACCTGGGCTTGAGGGAACCCTTTTACTGTTGGTATGTGTTGTGTTCTTGAGAAAAAACACTTCATTTTACTTTGCTTCTGTATACTCAGCTGAAAATACAATACCAGCAGTAACAGGAAGTTAGCCCTGTGGTGGATTGGTGTACTGTCCAGGGGGTGTTATGTTTTCTTAGTCGCTTAATGATGAAGGATTCAGGAAGATCATCAACCTGATGAGTATCCGGGCTTAAGTCAAACTTTTTTTGTTGCGTGTTTTTTTATAGACTAGGGTGTGATTTGGTGGAGATTTGGTTAGTATTTCTAGCAGTTCGAATGACCATCTAGAAGCTCCTTCTACTTCACATGCCATAAATAGCCTCAAGAAATTTCCATCAAAACTAACTCTCCGTTAAAAAGACAAAAAATAAAATAAAAGGGCAGAACACATTCGATAAATGTAGTCCTAGATACACATTGCCTGAATAAAAGATTCTCATAGTTGGAACTTATTTATGTTTGCTTATTAATGGTTATTAAGGAGCTGAAAGCACAGCCAATTATAAGATTGATTCTAGATCAATGTGAATGACGTCATAAACATCACCACCAACATCATCACCACCACCGACACCACCACCACCAACACTACCAGCACAAAATAAAATACCAATAGTAACGACACCACAACGACAACACCACTACCACCTTCTACACCCCCAGCTGCACCCCACCACCACCAGCTCCACCCCACCATCACCAGCAACGACAACAACACCATCACCACCATCTCCACCAACACCACCACCACCGTCACCAACAACGAGACCACCACCACCAACACCACCACCAACGCCATCACCAACAACGAACCACCACCACCACCAACACCACCACTACCAACACCACCAACACCAACACCACCACCACCACCACCAACGCTATCACCACCAATGAGACCACCACCAACACCAACACCACCACCACCACCACCAACGCTATCACCACCAACGAGACCACCACCAACACCAACACCACCATCTCCACCAACGCTATCACCACTAACGAGACCACCACAACCAACACCACCACCAACGCCATCACCAACAACGAACCACCACCACCACTAACACCACCACCACCAACACTACCACTACCAACACCACCACCACCACCAACACCACCACCACCACCAACGCCATCACCAACAACGAGACCACCACCACCAACAACAACACCACCACCACCACCACCAACGCTATCACCAACAACGAGCCAACCACCACCGACGCCATCACCAACAACGAGACCACCACCACCACCAACACCAACACCACCACCAACGCTATCACCACCAACGAGACCACCACCACCAATACCACCACTAACACCTCCACCACCATCAATGCCATCATCAACAACGAACCACCACCACTAACACCACCACCACCACCAACACTACCACCACCAACACCACCACCACCGCCGACGCCATCACCAACAACGAGACCACAACCCCCACCACCACCAACACTACCACCACCAATGCCACAACCACCAACACCACCACCACTAACACCACCACCAATTAAGCCATCACCAACAACGAGACCACCACCACCAATACCACCAAAACCACCAACACCACCACCACCAACGCTATCACCACCAACGAGACCACCACCACCAATACAACCATTAACACCTCCACCACCACCACTACCAACGAGACCACCACCACCAACAACACCACCACCACCACCAACACCACCATCACCACCACCACCAACGTCATCACCACCAACGAGACCACCACCACCAATACCACCACCAAGACCTCCAACACCACCACCACCACCAATACCACCACTAAAACCTCCATAACCACCACCACCAACGAGACCACCACAGCGACAACTGCAACACTATCATTAAGACCAACACCACCACCACCAGCAACAACAAAAACAACAAAAACAACACCAACATCACCAACGCTACCACCAGCACAACCACCAACACCATCACCACTAACGACATAAACAACAACAACAACTTCATTATTACCATTCCAATTAGAATAAATAACTAAAATGTTATTTTTAATAAAAATAATAATATATTTAAAAGAAAAAAGAAACAAAGCTTTTAACAACAACAACAATAACAACACTAACAACAGCCATGTTCATATCCTCCTCCGCTCTCCAACTCCACCCCACCCTTCCCCTAACCCTATCCCGATCACCAAAAGTTTAGGAAAAAACAACACACACACACACACACACACACACACACACACACACACACACACACACACACACACACACACACACACACACACACACACACACACTCATACATATATATATATAGAATTCACAAGAATCAAAGCTGTGTTCAAAGCATTTATTCACTTACAATTGTTTCATCCAAACGTAGGATGCATCTCACCAGTCATAAAAAACAAAAATAGAAGAAATAATACTTTTTTCAACCCTCCTTTTAATCTAAACATCTCTACCAACCTACCTAAGGCTTTCTTCTTACTCCTGGATAAAAACTTCCCATCTGGCCACAAGTACCATAGTCTTATAAACAAAAACACAATTAAAATCTCCTACTTCACCACGCCTAACATAGCATACCAAATAGCTAGTAGCAATAAAAGAAAAATTAATACATACTTCCAACAAACTAAAACACGACAAGGGGTAAATCTTAAAAATTACATTATATCTACTAACCCTGATATCAATAGTGTAAGCAATAACGCTGAGAGCGACAACCCCCATAGCCATAATGCAACAACTAACAACCAGACTTCTACACAACATAATAACCGGCAGGTTAACATCCAAATTAATTGTAACTGTAGATCAAATAGAACCTGCCCTTTAGATAAAAAATGCTTAATCAAGAATATCATATACTCATGCACCGTCATAACTAGCAACTCTTCTGAAACCTATATAGGCTCTACTTCAAACTGCTTCAAAACCAGATACAATTCGCACCTCCATTCTTTCAAAAAACACAGTCTAGCCAACTCCACTTCACTATCTAGCTACATACACTATCTAAAAACTAAAAATAGATCTTATACACTTAAATGGGAAGTGATAGGTAAGGCGGCATCGTACAAACCACCTAATACATTTTGTAACCTCTGTCTACTAGAGACCCATACTATAATCTTCTCAAACCATTACCTCCTTAATAAAAAATCGAAGTGTTCGCGTCGTGGCAGCATCGCTTCCGACACTCCTTCCAAAACTTTAAACTCAATATATAGCAATGTCAGGCTTGAACCTATCACCACTTCTAACACCTGAGGCACACACCTTACACCACAACTCCACACTCACTGATCCACCCTATCTTAACACAAATCGTTCCACCTATCTATAACTTTATACACTAGAAATATCCCCATGTAATGTACACCTACTTTTAGTATAATTACTTTCAATTACTTATAATTATATAGTGGTACAATACAATCTATGTAAACTTTTAAATACCAGATTCGACAATGGATTATTTGTGCAAATGTATTTCCATGTATGGAGTGCTATCATTGGATATATATAAGATTAATTTATTAACATAAGAGATCTGAATAACCTATATGTTAAATGCAATGAATTGTGTATGAATGGTATGTGAGTTATATATGCATGTATAACTTGATGGATGGATTAATGATATTGTAAGTGAGGGATGCTTTTTGGTCTGCCCTAGAGATGTATTTAGCTTTTCCATGCAGTCAGCCATACGTTGCCCCAGAGCTTACCAGGGGTTATATAGACGTAGTTCTAATAGGTCCCCTGACAGGTATTGTGAGTATATTACATTTCCATATATCTTTGATATGGAATATTCAGTGGCTCTTTGTATGGAATATTCAGTTGTAGCACTCTATGATAGGGAGTAATCATCCTAATATAGATACCTTTAGTACTTCATGATAGAATAGACTGTAATTCAATATAGGATACCTAAAATTGGAAACTGAATATATAACCGTCTATATAAGGGACTCAATTGAGACACCTTATATTGTATGTTGGAATAATAAATTTAGTTATAGAAATCAGCTAGTTACCTCTCCTGACGCATTAACTCCCCTTAATCACACACATACTTCCGGATAATAAACCGATGTATATTCTTGCAACAGTAACAACCTGCTCTATAAAATTGGATTAAAGAACACTGAGCCGCAACAAGCTAAAATAATTTAATTTAATGCATCAAACATCCAATGCGAAATCATCGTTAATTATGTGAAGGATATATAAACTATATATTACGTTTCTTGAATGTGAAAATGGTTTTGGATACAAAAACCATAACTTTCTTTTGTTTCTCCTTTATACTATGTTTCTGCACGCATACTTCTGTATCATATACAAAAAATACCTTACCACTACAACCTCCATAATACTCTTACTTACCCGCTTTAAGTGCTTCTATTACATCACCCTGCCGCACAATAATCATATATAAATGAGACACACGTGCATGCCCCACGTGTGACTAACGCATAACATAACTAAAATAACTACTACATCTGACTAACAAACTATCCTCTTGCATTATCTATGTTAACTGCCGATTGTATTTTAATTTTGCTTTGATTTTGTTTTAATGTGATTTTGATTTTGAATTTGAATTGCTATACAGAATATATGTCACTCCACTGTACATCAATATATACATATGTATCTGTATGTCTCTTGCGTTGGAAAGGGGGTCAATCATGTGTACAAACATTGAAAAATGCTCCGAAGACTCCAAACCTAGGTTTGGATGAAACAATTGTAAGTGAATAAATGCTTTGAACACAGCTTTGATTCTTGTGAATTCTATATAACTGCTCTATAGAACAACTGATGTTATTACATTGAGCTATTTATCTTACTGGTAATAAGGTAGTAATAAATTACTGACATTCACTGTTTAGGGTTTAAAATATATATAACTATAAAAGGTTTTAGTATATACATAACCATAAATAGTATCCTTAATATTATATATATATATATATAAAATAGTAAGCAAGCAAACCAATCAAAGAGGAGAGGAAAGTGATTAGTTAAGAAAATTACAACCCATATATATATATATATATATATACATGTAAAGTTATATTTAAAATTGTTGGGTTACAACTAGTAAATATTTATAACTGATATAAAAGCACTCGACAAATACTTGGAGTATATTTACAATATTAAATAAATGGAAAACTATATTTATAAAACCATATTTATTTCATTATATATATTTCGGGGATATCATATTAACAATATGCTATGCCTTCATCAGACAAAATACAATATAAACAGTTTTATAGATAAATATATTCGACATACCGTAATAAACATCAACTTCATTTGAAGAGGTTTACTCTACTAGAGTAAACCTCTTCAAATGAAGTTGAAGTTTATTACGGTATGTCGAATATATTTATCTATAAAACTGTTTATATTGTATTTTGTCTGATGAAGGCATAGCATATTGTTAATATGATATCCCCGAAATATATATAATGAAATAAATATGGTTTTATAAATATAGTTTTCCATTTATTTAATATTGTATATATATATATATATATATATATATATATATATATATATATATATATATATATATATATATATAAAATGTATAATAAACAATAGAATATAATTACCTCATTACCAGAGGTTTCCCGAATAAGACGAATACAAAAAACGTCCTCATTCGTTCGTCGGATAAGGCAATTTAAAACATAGTGAAATATTTGAAAAATCTCCGCAAGAAAGGCAAACGTTTAACGGGCAAAAGAAATTTAAAAATAAAAGTAATGCAAGATATATATAAAATAAAATAAGGAAATATAGTTAGGGTATGTGTATAAATGTGTGTATATTCACTCACAAATGTACATATGTGCATATGTACAAATGGATGTGTATAGTGAAAAATGTGTGCGTAAGTACATATATGGGGGCAAGCATATCAGAGTATGTGTGACCACAAATACGTATATAATAAATGTTGAAAAAGAGATTTTAAGATAATAGAATTAACGTACATCCAGATTCAGGTATTAAGGATTGAAATATATACACATACAAGCATGAAAGCACGCGTGCAAACACACACACACACGCGACCACATACATGCGAGTGATATATACAGGGAAGAGAGTGTATCAGTCAAAGCAGTGTCAGTGTGAGGCTCGATAGATATCTAAAAATGAAACAATATATGAGAATAACATTTTTTTTTAAATTAAAGAGAAAGTAAGAGGGAGGCGTTAACAATTTATAAATTAACACTAGAAAAAATAGAAAACAAGCATAGGTTCGCACGTACACATATATATATATATATATAAATATACATATAAATACGTTCAGACAAAAGCACATACATGCGTACATACAAAGGCGCGCATACATACACTCGAAGCGCATATATATATATAGGCACATGTATATCTAATCACACGCACGTACGCGACTATATATATATATATATATACACACACATACACATACATATATATATATATATATACATACATATACATATACATGCACCCATACATACACACACGTATATATATGTCTGTAAAAAACATAGATATAAAAACACACATACACACACATATATACACACACACGCGCACATACGAATGCGTTCGTATACATATACAGACACGCATACACACACATCCACACTCACACGCATAGATACAAATTAAAAACCAGCCGTATGAATAAATGAGTACACATTATACATACATAAAAGCGGCTGAGAGACAAAAGAATATATCTGGAGTTGAAAACGCAAGTGACATGTGATATCAGGTAGTGAAAGAAAATTAAAAATAAAAATAAAAGTAAATCAGAAAGAGAAGTCTGTAATGAGGATAATTTAAGGAAAGTGAAGAATAAGAGTTTATGGAGGGTAAGTGTCTGAAAGTGAGTTAAGTTTATATGAGCTGGAAAGCAAGTGTGATTTCATGTGTGGGCAACTGGTGAAAATTTCTGTTTTTGCATTTTTAGGCAGGTTTTTGGTGATTTAAGGTTCTGTAAAATCCAATATATTTCACTTATGCAGGGGGTGCATTTTCTTGTTCCTCTGGCATATTCTTTAGATTGGTTCAAAATTGACCAATCCAATTTATATTGGATACCTTGGTCTTTAAAATCCCATATTCTGCTAGCCACAGCTGTTGTAATTCTTTTTTCTGGATGTCGAAAGGATGCGACATGTGAGTAATAACGCGTTTTGAATTTGTCTTGCGTCATACCCACATATCGTTCACTGGTGGCTGGATGGTTGTTGCTGATGGTTGTCACTTTAGCTGCATATACAATGGCTTTGGTGTTGCATTTACCTTGTAATGGGCATTCACTTTTGATTCTACAGGAGCAATTTTGATGTTCTCTGGCCTATATATATATATGCGCTTCGTGTGTATGTATGCGCGCATTTGTATGTACGCATCTATGTGCTTTTGTCTGAACGTATTTATATGTATATTTATATATATATATATATATATGTGTACGTGCGAACCTATGCTTGTTTTCTATTTTTCCTAGTGTTAATTTATAATTAATAACCCCTCCCTCTTACTTTCTCTTTGATTTAAAAAAAAATGTTATTCTCATATATTGTTTCATTTTTAGATATCTATCGAGACTCAGACTGACACTGCTTTGACTGATACACTCTCTTCCCTGTATATATCACTCGCATGTATGTGGTCGCGTGTGTGTGTGTGTTTGCACGCGTGCTTTCATACTTGTATGTGTATATATTTCAATCCTTAATACCTGAATCTGGATGTACGTTAATTCTATTATCTTACAATTTCTTTTTCAACATTTATTATATACGTATTTGTGGTCACACATACTCTGATATGCTTGCCCTCATATATGTACTTACGCACACATTTTTTCACTATACACATGCATTTGTACATACACACATATGTACATTTGTGAGTGAATATACACACATTTATACACATACCCTAACTATATTTCCTTATTTTATTTTATATATGTCTTGCCTTACTTTTATTTATATATTTTTTTGCCCGTTAAACTTTTGCCTTTCTTGAGGAGATTTTTCAAATATTTCACTATGTTTTAAATTGCCTTATCCGACGAACGAATGAGGACGTTTGTTGTATTCGTCTTTTTCGGGAAACCTCTGGTAATGAGGTAATTATATTGTATTGTTTATTATACATTAAATTTAGCTCTGGTAATTACATAGAGCACTCTTCACTCCTATGACTTTTTCAATTTTCAACGGAAACTTCAACAATTATATATATATATATATATATATACATATATTCTAACTTTAATTTTATACCTAATTGTGTATGGTTGACGATATATTTAATCGATTACCACGTGCTATTGAAATGCTTGGTAAATATTCTATAGCTGTTGATCGCGAATAGATGGCTGTCGTTTATTTATCCATTATTTCTTCATAGATGCCTTTTAATCTTATAGCCTGGTTTAATTGTTTTATTGTGTGGTTGATTATGCTAATTGGGAGAGGAAATGGAGTATATATCTTAGCAAATGATTCTATGGACATAATTTATAGTATATATATATATATATATATATATATATATATATATATATATTTTTATTTTTTATTTTTTAGAAGGAGCTTCTACAGGACTAGTACTGTTTCATTCAGATAAAATCTTCAGGAAGCATATATATATATTTATTGAAGTTTCCGTTGAAAATTGAAAAAGTCATAGGAGCGAAGAGTGCTCTATGTAAGTACCAGAGCAAAATTAATGTATAATAAACAATACAATATAATTACCTCATTACCAGAGGTTTCCCGAATAAGACGAATACGAAAGAAACGTTCTCATTCGTTCGTCGGACAAGGCAATATAAAACATAGTGAAATATTTGGAAAGTCTCCTCAAGAAATGCAATATATTATACATATATAAATAAAAGTAATGCAATAGATATATAAAATATATAAAAAAAATATAAGGAAATATAGTTAGGTGTGTGTATATATATGTATATACACTCACAAATGTACATATGTATGTATGTATAAATGCGTGTGTATGGTGAAAAAGTGTGCGTAAGTACATGAGGGCAAGTATATTTGTGTATATGTAACCACAAATACGGATATAATATGAGTTGAAAAAGAAAATGATAATCTAGTTGACACGTATATATATATAATTAAAAGTTGAACAAGATTCAAAGAATTAATCAATGAATAAAATTTCACAATATATATATATATATAAAAGGAAATGTGGTAAGGAACCAGATAGATCATTACACACCAGAGTACTCAATACTTAGGATAGTAGAGTGGGTAATAGTTCAGAAATAGCCGTCACAACGGCTTGAGTTCTGCCGTCGGGGTCATACTTTTTGCTATATATATATATTATTTGCTATATATAATCATTTTAAAAGGTATCTATATTTGAAGTTCTAGTTAAACTTTAATTAGTTACCTACCTAGCTATGTGTGCTTACATTCTTTACAAATGGTTCCCTATGATTGTTTCATATGTTTATTTTATATATATATGTCAAACTATTTCTAGTTGATATGTAATGCTCGTGTCAAATCTTTGGGCTTTCTCTACGGTGGATATAGCGCATGTCTCTCAGACATGACAACCCTTAATTTTAATTTTGGTTATATATACGGCCCCTTGATTGTTGAGCTAATTCAGTTGAATAGGCTCGGCTGCTGTTTCTGGCTGTCGATGGTCCTATTCACGCCACTGGGATGACGTTGTGCAATGTGTGTATTTTTAAAAAAATGCAACACGTGGTTCGAGCATTTCACAGATTTGCATTTGCTTTGTAAACGCAGATGGTTATCTTCTTCTCCTTTGGTGAACATCCAAGAATTTAACTGCTGCGATTTATGGATTAATAGGTGAAATATATTTCTTACTTAAAGAAATATATACAAAGGAGATTAATCATTTTAAAAGGTATCTATATTTGAAGTTCTAGTTAAACTTTAATTAGTCACCTACCTAGCTATGTGTGCCTACATTCCTTACAAATTATTCCCTGTGATTGATTCATATGTTTATTTTATATATATATATTTATGTCAATCTATTTCTAGTTGATATGTAATGCTCGGATCTAATCTTTGAGCTTATTCTACGGTGGATATGGTGCATGTCTCTCAGACATGACAACCCTTAATTTTAATTTTGGATATATATTAATATATATATATATATATATATATAACTATATGTGTGTGTGTGAGAGAAAAACCACAGACCCTCCATCTCAACTCTACTTTTGAAAAACAGAAGAACTGCGAAACCGGTAAAGGAACCAAATAAATATTTTTTTTTTTTTAAATAAGACTCCAGTTGCATTTTCGATTTCTTTTTTTTTTTCTTTATACTTTCACTCGTGTAACACACCTCAGTTATTTTTCATTTTGTAAAAAAAAACTCACTTTCTAATATATATATATATATATATATATATATATATATATATATATATATATATATATGGGTTGTAATTTTCTTTACTAATCACTTTCCTCTCCTCTTTGATTGGTTTGCTTGCTTACTATTTAATATATATATATATATATATACATGCACACACACACACACACACACACACACACATATATATATGTATGTATGTACTTGAATGTGTGACGAATAAATCAAATATAACATAAAACACCAATAATAATAATTGTTTCTACTTTTGAGACAAGGCCAGCAATTACCCAGTAATGCTAATAGTAATGTTTTCTTTATTAACCACAAGGGTTGACATAAAGTATAACATTAAGGACGGCACAGGACGCTATAAATGGCCATTTCTGCATGTAAAAACAAATACATAATACACAAAAAAAACAATGTAAAAAAAAAATAACAAAGATGATAATAATAACAAAATGGAGAATTTATTTTGTTATAAAATTGTTTTTATTAAAAATATATTTTTAAAAAAATATATCTAAAAATATATTTTTAAAAAAATATATCTAAAAATATATTTTTAAAAAATATATTCCAAAAAAATATATTTAAAAAAATATATATTTAAAAAAATATATATTTAAAAATATATATTTTTAAAAAATATATTTTTAAAAAATATATTTAAAAAAGATATATTTTTTTTAAAATGTATCTTAAAAAAATTTATTTCAACAAAATATATTTAAAATATATAAAAATTCTGCCCGAACTGGGAATTCACTGCGGAATTTTATTACAAAGTTGGATTCCGTGTGAAGACTAGAAATATATTGATGTCTAATGTCTTTGGTATTCAATACAACATTTGTTCTGGTGGGCTTCCGTCTGTTGTCGACGACGAGTGATCTATGGATTTCTATCGTTTTTGGTATTCAATACAACAATTGTTCTGGTTGGCTTCCATCTGTTGTCGACGACGAGTGATCTATTGACTTCTAACGTCTTTGGTATTCAATACAAAAATTGATTGCAGCGCTTTTGATTAAGTGTCGTTTGTTCTGATGGGCTTCCGTCTGTTGCCGACGACGAGCATTTCATTATTTTCTAATGTCATTGGCATTCAATACGATTGTTATTAAAGGTTGTTTGTTCTGGTGGGCTTCCGTCTGTTGCCGACGATGAGCATTACATTCCATTCTAACGTCATTGGCATTCAAAACGTTT
>OZ024762.1:26909141-26916641 GCA_964016885.1 Eledone cirrhosa
AACAAACCACTGTCGTTCTGTAAAGAAACAGAGAGAGGTTTGCCATAAATATATCATTGTCGTTATATAGAAAAAACAGCTTGAGTAAACGCATCAATGTCGTTCTATAACGAAACAGAGAGAGGTTTGCCGTAAATATGTCACTGTCGTTATATAGAAAGACAAATTGAGTACTATACCGAAAACGAATCACTGTCGTTCTGTAAAGAAACAGAGAGAGGTTGCCGTAAATGGGCCACTGTCGTTACATAGAAAGACTACGGCATGATGAACGCCGTAAACTTATAACTGTCGTTTTATACACGGAGATAAGAAAGCAGTAAACAAGGACAGGCCAGTCTCGTAAATAAATGTATGTAATTCTGAAGAGAGGGTAAGACAAAGACAGAAATAGAGAGAAAGAAAGATAGATAAATAGATAGATAGATAGCGATATATATATATATATATATATATATATATAAATGAGAGGTATAGAGATTGTTTTAGCAAGAAGCTAACGGCATTCTATAACATATATGCGACTATAACGTCAAGATGGGAAAAGTAGTTAACGAAAGATTTAGGAAAAATAACTCAAACTCATCTCAAAAGAGAATCAGGATATAAATTCATCCACAGAATTTAGTAAAATCCAGGGAAAAATCTATAGACCTTTAACTCATGATAAAATAAAGTTTGAAACACTTATCCTTCAATTTGGAATAACATCAAATGCTATATATATATATACGTATTACTGTCGTCCTATATGGAAAAGGGCAGCAGAAGGACTTAAATAATCAGAGGTTCAAAAAGTGTGTTTAAGTACTACATATGTATGTATATATATATGTGTGTGTGTGTGTGTGTGTGTGTGTGTGTGTGTGTGTGTGTGTGTGTGTGTGTGTGTGTGTGTGTGAATGTGTGTGTGTGTGTGTGTGTGTGTGTGTGTGTGTGTGTGTGTGTGTGTGTGTGTGTTTGTTTGTATGTATCTATAGAGAGAGAGAGACAGCGACGTAGATAGATATATGCACACATACACATGCATACGAACACATAAATACGCAGACACACAACAATATTTAGTAGCTAAACAGAAGATTATGCATACATACTAGCAGTGGTACCCGGCGTTGCACGGGATAAGGTATTTTGGAACGCAGGTCGCCAACAGACCTAATCGTGGAAAAACTGCATGCCTGGACAATATGTAAAGAAAATAAACCGAATACTCTGATGGCTGGATTATCTTTAAGATTTTCCTCGACGAAGGAGGAAAAATGCAGGATTTCACCTAATGCAGGCCCTAGGGGATCAAGAAAAGGAATTTTTCATGGGCATAATATGCCTTGAAATTTCGGGCAAATCGGCTAGACGTAACGCCTCAAAATAACCCTAAAAATATGAAAAAATGAAGTTTTTCACCTAATGCGGGCCCTAGGCCATAAAAAAGTTGGATTTTCTTTGGTCACGGTATGAAGAAGAGACTGACTAATACATAGTTACAATTTAAAGGCAATCAGTCTGACGTAATGCCTCAAAAAACCCCTAAAAAGCTGAAAAAAGGCAGTTTTTCACCTAATGCGGGCCCTAGGGTATCAAAAAGTTAAATTTTTTTATGTGCATAACACTCCCTAAAACATAAGTAATACACATGTATAATTTGAAAAAAATCGGTTGGGTACTTTTCGGGTTTCACACACACACACACACACACACACACACACACACACACACACACACACGCACACACACACACACACACACACACGCACACACACACACACACACACACGCACACACACACACAAAATAAAAAAAATCAATCTGTGAACGCAGAAATAAATATTTCGAAAAACGTTGCAACCCAACCGAAGGAAAACAGGAAGACAATACTTTGGTTCATGAAGACGTTCCCTGTCAATGGACCGATAATAGCGAACATAATACGTCATAAAAGTTTGTCAGAATGTCGTACTGCAGACAGCCAGGCATACAGATAGATATTATAAGAGCGCGACGGAGATGGATAACCGGCGCCTAACACCCCTTTAACAAAAGAAAATTGAAAAATAAAAGCTGCAGTTAATATCTTTAGACCACAAGGAATATATATTTGCAAGTTTGAAGTCAATTTGAGTAGAAATGTGAATTTGTATAGACTTTGCAAAAATGAGGACACACAGACAACATCAGTTTTATATATATAGACTAGCAGAAAACCACCCGGTGGGTTGTTTTCTGCTAGTCGATATATATTTAACACACACACAAACACAAACACAGACACACACACACATACATATATATATATACACCCATGTTCATATTTTGAGATGCATTATTCTGAAATCAGATTATTATCTCTGACAGGAAGAACCAGTTTATAATTTTTAAGAAAAATTAAGCATACAGACATATTTCAGGAAACTTATGAATTCCTGTACACACACACACACACACACACAAACACTTACACAGATACACACAGAGACACGCACAGACAGACACACACGCATACAGACACATACGCTAACACACACATACCATACACACACTCATACATACGCACATATGCACACACGCTAACACGCACATACACACGCATATACACACCTAAACCTATATATATGTATATATATAGAGAGACACACATAATATACATATATAATATATATATCTATCTATCTATCTAAGGCGGGTAAAATTCCCGAGATCCATGGACGAGTTCTCTCCAGCGGTCTCTGTACCTCATTATCGCTGCCATATCCTGCATCTCCAACAGACCAGTGTCTGTCCTTAGGGCATCAACATATGTTAACCTTGGTCTTCCTCTTCTAGTGTGTCCATGTAGGGGCTCCCAAAGGAGCACTGAGTGCAATGTCAACTCTGGATGTCGGTGAGCATGTCAAGCTAACCTCAGTCTCCTCTGTGTCACTTTTGAGCTGACTTTTGGGATGCTCCCATACAGCTCTGAGTTTTTCATCCTCAGTGTATACTGATTAATGTTCAGAGCCATCCTCAGCATTCTCGTGTAGCACCCATCCACCATCTGAGTGAGTCTCTTGGCCAGTGTCCAAGTCTCAGACCCATACAGCAGCACAGACTCCACTACAGCAATGAAGAGGCGGACTTTCAGGTCTCTACGAAGGTCCGACCTCCACACCGATCTCAAGCTGTATTTGGGAGCAAAGATTGGGAACACGGAAGATGATGTGGTTGGGAGGAAGAGCAAGGCCTGGGCGGCGTGTAATATATATATATAATATATATATATGTATATATATTATATATATATATATATATATTATATATACACACACACACACACATATAACACACACCCATATATAAAACACACACACGCACACACATACACACACACATATAACACACACACAGATATATAACACACACACGCACACACATGCACACACACATACACACACACATACACACACATATAACACACACACATATAATACACACACACGCACACGCATACACACACATATAACACACACGCATACACACACGTATAACACACACACATATATATATATATTATATGCTCAGCCCCAGTGAGTTGGTTAAAACACCAAAAGCAAGTCTTAAAGTTGTCGTCTGTAAATTCAAAGAACTCGGCTGTGTCTGTCTAGATCTCCATGGTAACTACTCCAAGGTCGCGCGTGCCATGGCTGGGAACGTAGGTGTCACGTGCTGGCCTAGAACGCTGGTTGTTGTAATCAGTGGTCGATGACATAACATATATATTATATGTGTGTGGAATAGTATAAATATTTCTTCGTATTTACTAACATATATATATATATTATATATTATATATACATACATTATATATATATTATTAATATATTACATACGTACATTTATTCATATACATATATCATCATCATCATCATCATTTTACGTCCGCTTTTCCCTGCTTGCAAGGGTGGGACGGGTCTTATTCAGCACAGCATCTCTCCACTCGTCACGGTCCCTCGTCATCTCCACCGTGAGCTTCAATGATCTGAGGTCTGTTCTCACCACCTCCGCCCATGTTTTTCGTGGTCTACCTCTACCACGTCTTCCTTCAACTGGCATTTCCTGGCACTTCTTCACGCATCGGTCATCCTCGATGCGCATCACATGTCCATACCACCTCAGTCTCCTCTCCCGTACACTACATTCTATCCCTCTCAGACACAGTTTCTCTCTCAACACATTTATGCTGGGTTGTTCACGCACATTTACACTGCACATCCAACGGAGCATGCTTGCCTCATTTCTCTCCAGCCGTCGCATATCCTCTGCGGTTGCTGCCCATGTCTCACTACCATGCAGCATCGCGCTCCTCACACAGGCATCATACAACCGGCCTTTCGTACGCAGGGAGAAACCCTTCTTCGTCAACAGAGGAAGCAGCTCCCTAAACTTCTTCCAACCCGTCCTTATTCTAGATACTATGGCCTCGGAACACCCTCCTCCCATGCTAATCTGATCTCCCAGGTACCGGAAGCTATCCACCACTTCTACAGCGCCCTCTCGCATTTGAAAAATGTGTCTATCAGTGCGACTTCTACTGTCTAATTTCCCTGTACATCTACTGCATACATATTTCTCCCTACCTGTTAGTTTGCCTGCTATCCCGCTACATCTCTTGTGTACCCAGGACCTGCATTGTGTGCATTTTATAGAATTTATGCCAGTTCCTTTTCTGCATATCGAACATGGCCATTTCCCTGACGGAATCAGGGTTTTGTCCTCTTTTCTACTCATCAACACTTTTGTCTTAGCTAGATTTACTCTCAGTCCTCTTGCTTCCAACTGCTGTTTCCATAGCCGGAATTTATTCTCTAGCTCCTCTACTGATTCTGCTATAAGAGCCAGATCGTCAGCATAGAGAAGTTCCCATTGACAGCCAGTCTTAAACTCCTCTGTTATGGCTTGGAGGACTATAATGAACAAGAGCGGGCTGAGGACCGAACCCTGATGCACTCCTACTTGTATCTGGAATTCCTCACTAAACTCCATTCCTACCCTGACTTTACTGAGAGTACCTCTGTACAAAGTTTGCACTGTCCTCACAAGCCATTCCTCAACACCTAGCTTCCTTAGGGACTACCAGATGACAGATCGGGGTACCCTATCAAAGGCCTTCTCTAGGTCAACAAAGGCTAAGTATAGTGGCTTATTCTTCTCTAAGAACCTCTCTTGCATTTGTCTCACCAAGAAGAGGGCATCTGTTGTACTCTTCCCAGGCACAAAACCATCTCATCTAGTTTGACCCTTTCTCTAATTAGTTGTGCTAAAATCCTTTCTGCCACTTTCATAACCTGATCTATCAGTTTTATACCCCTATAATTGCTCCTCTCCAAAGCATCCCCTTTACCTTTGTAGCAATTTATGAGAATACTGCTGCACCAGTCTTTGGGTATGACACCACCATATATAGCCTGATTGATGATGCGTGCAACCAGTTTAGTGCCTACGTCCCCTGATGCCTTCAGCATCTCAGCAACTATTCCCGATGGTCCGGCCGCCTTACCATTTTTCATTTCCCTAATCGTCTCTTGGACCCTATATTCGTCAATCTCAATAGCTGGTCCCTCTGTCGGATCTACCAAGGGTAATTTCTCTCTCTCCCATTCGTTCTCCACATTCATCAGTCTCTAATAATGACATTTCCAGGCCTCCTTTTTCTGGTCATTCGTGACACTAAGTACACCGGCATCATCCCGGACACATTTATCACCAACAACATCATGATTTGCATTGACACACTGCCTTGCAATGTGGAACACCGCACGCCTCTGATCTTCCCGTCGCAGAACATTGGCAAACCTCCTACTCTCTGCCTCCCTGTGTGCTAAGTACACCTGACGTCTAGCTTCTCTCTTAGTGGCTGTATATTCTTCCCTACTCCCACCCTTTTTCCAAGCCTTCCATGCTAGTATTTTGTCTCTAATAGCCTTATCTACTGTGCTGTCCCACCACCAGGTCACTCTCTGTCTGGTTGGAGCTCTGCTCCAGCCACAGGTTTCATCAGTAGCCTGCAGCAAGTTGTCACGTAAGGACTTCCAGTTATTATCTATGTCATACGTCTCTAAATCGTCTTCTTTTTCGTCATATACATCTTGAAGGGCTTTCCTAAATTTGAATTTTAGTGAAAGGTCTTTTAGCTTCCAGACCTTTCTTCTCCACACCTTCCTATATGTCTCATTCCATCTCTTGTTTACTGAGATATCACTAACAACTAACCTATGCTGTGGGGTACATTCTTCCCCAGGGTATGCCATAGTATTAGACACTATCTGCCTGTCCCGCTGCCTAACTAGCAGGAAGTCAATCTGGCTTATGTGCTCACCAGATTTGTAGGTTATTAGGTGATTGGCAGGTTTCTGGAAGTTTGTGTTGCAAATAGTCAATGTACTTGCATCACAAAATTCAAGAAGTCTCACTCCTTCTTCATTTCTTGAACCGTAACCGTGCCCACCATGTACCCCAGTGTAACCATCCTGGAGCTGTCCAACATGACCATTGAAGTCTCCTGCTTGCATAACAATGTCTCTGTCCTCTGTCATTGTGGTTGTTTGCAAAAGTTGCTCATAAAAGCAGTCTTTCTCATCTTTGCCTAGGCCTGCTTGGGGAGCATAGACCGAGATGATTGTCAGTAGTCTCCTACCTACAACTAATCTAAGCTTAATTATTCGATTACTAACTCGAACTACCTCTATTGTCTTATTGATCCATTTCTCAGCCAGGAAAATGCCTACTCCCCCTAACCCATCATCCTTACCTACCCAGAATAGCTTATAGCTAAGACGCTTGCCTACGACTAGTCTCGCAGAGGCACCTCTCCATCTCACCTCTTGCACGCAGCACACATCCACCTGCCTTCTCTCCAGCATCTCCGCTATTTCAGCAGATCTACCTCTGAGAGTGCCAACATTAAGTGTTGCAACTCTGAGATGCGACGTCTTCATATTTTTCTATGCTGTTTTGTTGCTGTGCTGATAAGTTTTTTGGCATTGATACACTGGTTGGATGACCTTCCTAACACCAGCGCCACTTTACAGCATGGACTGGGTGCTTTTATCTGTGCCACCAGCACTAGAGAGGATGTCTTACTAGACTCAAGGGACCTCTCTACCCCTCCATTTTACAGCATGGTCATTAAAACAGAAACAAAAAAAAAACATATATATATATATATATATATATATATATATTAAAATAAAAGATTAAAGTTTAAGCAAAGAACCGCTGCTTTCACCCTTAACGGGATCTTCTGAAACTAACCAATATATATATATATATATATATGTATATATATATATTCCTGGTGATTTCTCAAGAATGAAACAGTTCTAGTCTATATATATATATTACACACAC
This sequence comes from Eledone cirrhosa, assembly GCA_964016885.1. Taxonomy (NCBI): domain Eukaryota; kingdom Metazoa; phylum Mollusca; class Cephalopoda; order Octopoda; family Eledonidae; genus Eledone; species Eledone cirrhosa. Next base: position 26,916,525 of record OZ024762.1, read on the forward strand.
AGAAATGTATATATATTTCTGTGTGTGTGTATATATATATATATATATATTACACACACAGAAATGTATATATATTTCTGTGTGTGTGTATATATATATATATTACACACACAGAAA
>OZ024762.1:26921641-26941641 GCA_964016885.1 Eledone cirrhosa
CAACAACAACAACAACAACAACAACAACAACAACAAGGCAAAAACAATAGAAAGGTAGGCAACAACAAGAAAAAGCAAACAAAGATAGACACAGAAAAGATAATAACATAAATAAAGAAGGGGAAATAATGGTAAGTGCTGAAACAGGTGATTTATATTCGCAGAAAAAATATTTTAATAATTCATAACTTCAAAAGACGTCTTTGTATTTGTAATTGTTCAGAAAGATTTTCTAACAAAGAGACTCCATGTTCCGAATATGTATATATGTATATATATATATATATGTGTGTGTGTGTGTGTGTGTGTGTGTGTGTGTGTGTGTGTGTGTGTGTGTGTGTGTGTGTGTGTGTGTGTGTATATATGTGTGTGTATGTATATATATATATATATATGTATGTGTGTGTGTGTGTGTGTGTTTATATGTATATGTATATTTATATGTGTGTGTATGTGTTTATATGTGCGTGAGTATGTGTGTTTAAGTGCGTGTATGTATATGTATAAATATGTATATATTTATATATGAACGGATATGTGTATATATATATATATATATATGATATACATACATATTCATACATGTATACCTATATATATATATAATTATATATATATATGTATACTTGTATGTATACGTATGTATGTATATCAAATATATATATATATATATATATACTATGTATACTAGCGGCCTGCGGTCTTAGATGAGAATTTATTCTGACGGAGCAAGCACACCAGATATATAGCTGTTTAAATCAACAAATGGTTTAAATAACAAGTTTCTATTGTACTTAGTATATACATAATATATTTGCATATGTCTTTATGTAGATCTTCTGTATTAAGATGCATATGCGCAAATCGAGCATCAATTTCTACGTATATATGAGGACTATGTAAATGTATGTTTACGCATGAATATAAATATATATATACATATAAATACATATATAAATATATATATACATATATATACATATATATATATAAATATATATATACATATATATATATATATACATATATATATATATATATATATATATATATATATATATATATATATATATATATATATATATATATATACATATATATATATATATATATATATATATATATATATATATATATATATATATATATATATATATATATATATATATATATATATGGGAGTAAGTAAGACCCCGACGGCTGAGCTCAAGCCGTTTCGACGGCTAATTCTGTACTGGCTAATTATGGTCCACCTGGATCCTTACCACTTTTCCTTCGCTATATATATATATATATATATATATATATATATATATATATATATATATATATATATACATATATATACATATATATATATAAATATATATATACATACATATATATACATATATATATATAAATATATATATACATACATATATACACGTATATATATATATAATATATATATATACATATATGTACATATATATATACATATATATATATATATATATATACATACATATATATATATATATATATATATATATATATATATATATATATATATATAGTGACGAAACAAGTCAATTGCATGAACTCATAATCCTTTATTTACTGCTATATATATTTCAATGATAGCCATTGAATGGCTATGACCTCATCAGGCAGTTAGTCAGTTCTTAGATATGCCAGCTCTGTGTTTATAGTGTTGATGGTATCAGAGCCTTGGGACATATGAGCTTGTTAGGAATAATTTAATGTTGTCAGCAGGAATAGTCTTAATTCTCATTGGTCAGTTTGTAGATGCTAGTAGGGTTGGTATTTGACCTCAAAGAGGCAGGTGGTGTTGTAAAGTTCAAACCGTCAGGCAAGATGACAATAGTTCCATATGACTGATTTTAACAAAAAGCATTCCTGGTCAGATATATATTCAATTAAGGTTAATAGTATGAAATAGATACTACAGGTCATTCTTAAATTGGGAATTTTTGTGGAGTGGTGCTACTGAAAATTATGTTTAGAGTAGAAAATTTACAAATAAAAAGACTTATGTAGGTTGGCTTGCACGTACACTCACACCCACCTCCACAGACACACACACACATCCACACATACAAATTGAGGAATCAATGTGGGGTGGTAATACTTAAAATAATGTTTAGAGTCAAATACTTAGATAGTTTAGAAAATTTAGAAATAAAAGGATTATGTTGGTTGACTTGTACATACACTCACAACTACCCCATCAGACGCTCACACATCTACACACACAAATCGATACAGGTGTGTATATATATATATGTACGCACAAGTATATATATATATAAGAGAGTATTGAAGTTTGCTTGAAGCATTGTGGAACAATTCCCCCACCCCGGAAAAAAACCCAGTTGATGGATGTGAATCCGAAATATATAGGGACTATTAAATCTCTCCCAAGGTAACTCTCTCTCTTGTGTTGTTATTATTATTTTTATTCTTTTACTCTTCCCTTCATTCTACACATCTCACACATCTTATACATACCACGCATCTCAACATACACCCACTTACATATCTCTCTCTCCACCACCGGACCTTGTTACCCGGAGATTTACCCATTTGCATTGTCGAGGCTTCCAAACGACTTATAAATATATATATATATAAAATATATATATATATATATAAAACACATATATCTATAAAATATATATATAAATAAAATATACATACATATAAAATACACACATATATAAAATATACTTACATATATATATAAAATACACATATATATATATGTAATATATATATATATATATATATAATACACATATATACACATATAAAATATATACATATATACACATAATATATATATATATATATAAAAATCAGGTTCAATAAAACGTGGTTTTGATGACTCCTAACCAGTAGAGGATCCGGTGGACCATCCACCATAGGGACCATAAACTAAGTGTGGTTGTTGTTGTCCATTGGTCATTGGTACGGGGTGTAGGGGACCTACGGGGGGGGGGCGTTGTATATACATATATATATTAGAAAATGAGGTATTTTTGACGAAATGAAAAATAACAGAGGTGTCCTACACGAGTACAAGTATAAAGAAAAAAAGGATGAAATCGAAAATGCAACTGGAGTCTTATTTTAAAAAATATATATATATTTATTTGGTTCCTTTACCAGTTTCGCAGTTCTTCTGCTTTTCAAAAGTAGAGTTGAGAGGGAGGGACTGTGGTTTTTCTCACATCTGTATGTAAATATATATATATATATATATATATATATATATACATATATATATAAATATATATATACATATATACATATACATATATATATATATACATATATATACATACCTTCGCATATACGTACTTCCAAGCATATGCACCCGCAGACCACACGAACACACACACAAACACACATGCATATATATCTATATATCTATATATATATATATATATATATATATATATATATATATATATATATATATATATATATATATATATATATATATATAAGTATATAAGCCGTACTAAGTATATAAGCCGTACTAAGTATATAAGCCGTACTATGAGTGAGAAATGGAATGTCTTTTTTCCATTTATATATATATATACATGAGAAGTGAATTTTTCACACGTTGTCCACACGTCACCAAAAATCTATTGCATAACTACAAGGCTCCGGACTGATTCTTTGTAATTTTATTTTTAATTTTTTTTTATTTATTTACAACCTAAAAACTTTCCGGACGTTCGCAGTTATCTCCCTTACACCTCCCGCACACAGTCTAGTATTGCCTGTGTGAAGTGACCGAATTTCTGCCCATGCGTGTTCGTACTGTTGTCCTTCCTGTTCCTATAACCATACGCATCCCGAGCTGAAGATCCGCGAAGGTGAAACAATTGTTCTCGGTATGGTGAACTAACTGTTGTGTAACCACTTCTACCTAACTCGTCCCTTGAACTGAGTGCTCTACCACTACGGATATTACCTTCCAGTGTTCCACCACTATATATATATATATATATATATATATATATACGGATTAACAAATAATAGTTAAATGCAGTCCACTTAGGTGAAGTCCAGTTATGGTATTCCAGGTAGTGGATGATATTAATGCTTGGCTTGGTTTGACTCAACAAGGCGTTTTCATAGTGATGCTGCGGGTATGCTGTAATTCCTATGTTGTAAACACTTGGAGTAATAATAAATCAGGAAAGAAGGTTTACATGGTTTGCTATACAAAAAAGTTTTTAATCACATAGCTTACATTTGTTTCACTGAACTGGTCTGTCTAGAGATCGCTATCCGCCTAATTTTGCGTCACCCGATCACCAATACATAATTATAACCAGTCAGATCTTCGGAGCATGCGAGAATGAAGAAAATACACAGGCAAGAAAAGAAAAGAAAATATGGAGTAGTTATGGCATTCAATTAGAACAATAACAACAACAATTATTACAACAATGCTATCAATAAACTATTTAAGGAGACCCTGACATTACTTAGGTGGGGGGTATATAATGTATCTAATGTTACGGCGTGAAAATCAGCTGTCATAAGGCAAAAAGTATCGTAGTGTGTATCAATTTTAAATTATAAATTATATCTCGCATGCTCCGAAGATCTGACTGGTTATAATTCTGTATTGGTGATCGAGTGACGCAAAATTAGGCGGATAGCGATCTCTAGACAGACCAGTTCAGTGAAACAAATGTAAGCTATGTGATTAAAAACTTTTTTGTATAGCAAACCATGTAAACCTTCTTTCCTGATTTATATATATATATATATATATATATATATATATATATATATATATATATATATATATATATATATATATTCATTAGTTAAGCAAAACAAGAGCACAAATTTCACAAGGATGACATTATTAAAAGATTGTCAACATATTTTAGTTTGATGTAAGAAATGTAGAGAATAATTATAATAATATTAATAATAACAATTGTTTCTACTTCAGGCACAAGGCCAGCAATTACCCAGTGCATTACTGGTACTTTATTTTATCGACCCCGTAAGGATGAAAGGCAAAGTCAACCTCGGCGGGATTTGAACTCAGATCGTAAAGGGACGTAACTCCATGCTATGAAGCATGGCGTCCGACCCTCTAAATGTCCGTTTAAAATTGTTTCGCTACTCCATATAATATTTCTGGATCAAATGATTATAGATTATTGTTGATCTGGTTCAGTTGAAAATAATTAATATAGGAAAAATAGAGCAGTTCATCGGAACTTCAAATCTGACATAACCAATGATGAGATTGACTTCCTACTTATGACTAGGCAGACCATCATTGAATTCAACAAAGCACTCTGGACTAGAAAAGACAGAACAGACAACTTTGAAGGACTGAAGGACCACAAATCAGACTTCGACCGCAAACCATCCATCAGGCTTATAAACCCGACAAAGTCGGACATAGGGTGAATCAGTAAGAACATCCTAGACGGCGTTATGCCTAAAGTTAAGCAAAACGCGAGACTTAGCCTATGGGTTAGCACCCAGGAAGTAATCTCATGGTTCAAGAATATTGAGGACAAACAGGACACAAAATTCATCCAGTTTGACATAGAGAGTTACTATGCATCTATTACCTTACCGCTCCTTACGGCCGCCCTGGATTTTGCCGAAACACCCACGCCCATCACCGACCAGGAAAGAAATATCATTCTCCACGCCAGGAAGACAGTCCTACTTTTCGACAACTCCAAGTGGATAAAGAGAGCTCCCGACTCCCCCTTCGACGTCAGCATGGGCGCGACCGATTCGGCCGAGGTCACAGATCTTATAGGATTATTCCTACTATTTAAACTCACCAAAATGTTTCCCGCATTCGGCGTTGGATTGTACCGAGACGATGGGCTCCTTACCCTCAAAGCGTTCAAACCCAGTAGTACAGACTGGGTCCATAAACAACTTATCAACTTTTTCCGGGACTGGGGATTTAAAATCACCCTACAAACGTCCATAACACGAGTAAATTTCATGGACGTTACCCTCAACCTCGAAATGATATGTACTACCCATACAGGAAACCAAGCGACAGCCTACACTACATCCATCGCCGCTCTAACCATCCTAGAAACATCTCCAATAATCTGGTTAAAAACATCTCCCTCCGCATATCTCGTTTGTCCGCTAATGAGCAGATATTCGACGAACATGCGCCTCATTACAACCAGGCCCTCAAGCGGGGTGGCTTCCGGGAGGAAATATCCTTTTATCCAGCTTCCTTTAGGTGAACCAGCAGGCAACGCCGCCACTCACGCAACGTAACGTGGTTGAATCCTCCCCCACAATGCCGAGGTGGCAACACTTATCGGGAAAATCTTCTTTAGGCTCCTCGAAAAACACTTTCCACCACAACACCGCTACCACAACATAATCAACAAAAACATTATCAAGCTATCCTGCAGCACCACACCTAACTTCGCACAAAACATCGTCTACTCAAACAACAAAAAACTCAACCCCTATGGAAGAAACAACCTAGAAATTAGTGGAGAGCCGACCAGGAGGTGTAACTACCCTGATCCCGAGAACGTAACGTGATCTACCAGAGCAATGTGAGGACGGACACCTCCAACAAAGCTAATATAGGATTAACCGCTTGTGACTTTAAGACCCGGCTCTACCAACACCGACATACTTTCCGAAATCAGGTCCGGCGACATGCCACCACACTTTCGGGCCATATCTGGGACCTCTAAGATAATAATATAACTTACCATCTTACTTGGAGCTTACTGTCCAGAGCTAACTCTTACACGGAAGGCCGCTGTCCGTGTAACTTATGCTCGGAGGAAACATTACAAATGCTGTTTTCGAAGGATCAACTCCTAAACAAAAAACACGAACTGGTAACTGCATGCAAAAACAGATTGCGGAAGACTTACCTCGCCCTCAAACACCCTAATGATCCGGGTGGGTAGACATGGGCTGAAACATCCCACTTGCCGAATAATATAGAGAAAACCCCAACTTATATAGGTAGATGTACCTCTTTACTTTTTCTCTATATTTTCTTCTTCCCTTTGTCTCCTCCTATCACTTCTTTCCACCACCGATCTTCTTCCTCGTTCGTTTCTTGTTTTTATCCCCTTTCGCCTACCCTGAGGCAGCCCATCGGGCCTCTTTAGCCTCAGTACCCCCACCCCAGTCACCTATAGATAGCATTGGCCGATTACGCTATACTATCTATTCATATCAGCTGTTTTAGACCCCAGAGATGTGGTATTAATTTTTAATAACCAATTCCAAATTTTCAATAATTCTCATCTAGCAACTCATTCTATAGCATTGGCCGAAAAAGCAGAACCAACTAAATATAGCAGCTGTGTTAGACTCCTTAGTTTTTGTTTTATTTCACTTCTCAATTTCCAATCTTGCATTCTGATATATCTTTCTCTCATTTTTAAATATATTTTTTTTTATTATATTTTTTCATTGTCCCCTAATCCCATTTGATTTACCAATTCTATAACGTCCCTCCTTCTTTTTCTAAAGAAACCTATTGTCGCCTACCTCTTCTGGCCTACTTTCATACACATTCCTTAGAATTTGCCGGGTAGATTTCATCTTCAACGTTTGACCGACTCTACCCACCCTCCTATCGTTCTACAGGCAAGTTAAGCCACCCCACCTCGCACCCACTGCCATGATAGACTTTTCTGTGTCTGCTACACATTTTGACCAATCATCTTGAAAACTACAATCTTCCCATATAAGGAAGTACCCCTTGAAAAGTTCGGCTATTTATCTACCAGACTAAAAAAACTCTTACTTTAGTCCAGAAATAGCCGTCGAAACGGCTTGAGCTCTGCCGTCGGGGTCATACTTTCTCCTATACATACATATATATATACACAGTTCAAAAGTAACCAATCTTAAAGAGAGAGATGGAGATAAAGGCAAGTGCTCAATGTGCAATATGCACTGGAAGGCAGCTAGGTGGCTGGGTTCATGTAGAGGTTAGGTGCACAGAGCTGGAAATATTCATTAGTAAAGCAAAACAAGACCACAAATTTTACAAGGAAGACATTATTAAAAGAGTGTCAACATATTTTAATTTGATGTAAGGAATGTAGAGAATAATAATAATAATATTAATAATAATAATGTCCGTTTACAATTGTTTCGCTACTCAATATAATATTCCTGGATCACATGATTATAGATCATTATTGATCTGGTTCAGTTGAAAATAATTAACATAGGAAAAAATAGAGCAGCTCATCGGAACTTCAAAAGGAATATAAATTAAAACAAGGAAAGAATGTTACATAAATGTAATGTTCCATATATTGGTATTTCACTATGGTGTCCTGGGTATATCAATAGTCTGCCATAGTCGAGCAGTATTCTTCTGTCGAGGCTGCATTATGTGAGATCTGCCTATGGGTAACAATATGGCCGCCAATGGACATATTTACATTACTAATTAGAGGGTGGTTTCAGGGGAAGTAACTCCTCGAGAGATTAGAAATTCTGGGTAGTTTATAGTTAAGTGCTAATTTTTTAATTTTTTAATTGAGAGAAAATGTAAGGGAGGCAACTTATAATTATTTAAGTTAGTTATACCTATTTAACTTATTAACTACAAGTAAAAATGCTGCTAGATGACTATGTTGGGTCAAAAATTCTGTTGGCGAAGAAATTAGCCCTTCGATGTTGATAGCTAATAGTTACCTCCGTTCTATCCTTAATCGGTAGAGGTCGTGATAGAGTTATGTAATATGCTTCGGTAAGACAGAGGTCACAAGATTTCTTCGTCCATTGAACGGTCGGGCCCTAGCTAAGATATCCCATGTTAGTGAGTGTTCAATGTTGGTTAATTTAAGGTTTTTAATGAGCCTAGCTAGAGATGTCAAACATCAGTTGTTAGGGTCTCGGAAGGAAAAAGAGTGCGCGTTATAGTGTACCTTAAAAGGGTTAGATGTAGACCCGATATAGGAGCTGGTATGCGAAGCAGTTTTAACCGTGCCCCTATAAACTATATTGGGTGTCAGGCAATGTCAATTTAGTGGGCATGCATTGGTGTAACGGCAGTTACAGTTACTTCTGCGGTAAGTGAGAGTAGGGTTGTTTAACCTAAGCGGTTGGTCAGTGTTAGAAGGCTTAGATGTGGGAGGTGTGCTACTAGAGTAAGTATTGGTGTAGTGGCGTGGTGTATTTGATGGGGGTGGTGGTACCGCGGTGTGGGAGTTATACTGTCTTAGTTTATGATGGTTACTGAATGCGATGTGGCTAGCTAGGTTAGGTGTTGTGGAGAATGAGATTTTAATGTTATTTTTATTAAAGCGTTTGTAATATCTATGGTTGGGGGGGGGGGGAATCTTTAGATAGGATAGAGAAGAAACGTTTAGGGATATTAATGGCTAGATTAGATGAGAATGGGGGGTTAAGACAGGTGATAATTCTAGGCCTAATCTTTCTAGGGGTTCTAGTGGAGTTGGTAGGGGCCTTCATAGGGTTATTATTACCTGGGCATTTGTTATTTGTCATCCCATTGCTCATTCCTATTCTAGGGTTGATTTTTAGTTTGCTACTTGGAGTGGGAAGCAGGCCACTGTCACCATTAAGGTTCCCTGTATAAGTGCTGTTACTGCTAAAATCCCGGCGAATCTGGATATATGCTAAGGTATTTCTAGTTCTAGTGTTAAGTTTATTCTGGTTGTGGTGAATTGCTGTGTTATGGCATTTAGGTATGTAGTAAATGGACTGTTCATAACCAAATTCAGAAAGAGCCTTATTATAATATGCCGCATTGTTTATAAATATCTCCTCCTTTGCTGATAGCATGGAGATCCTATACGAGATAGATTTGATTACTGCTCTGATGACTGCCGGTGGGTGGTATAAAGATTTTTATAAAATAAAAATAGTCAAAGTTAATAATTTCTAGTAAAAATATATATGTGGGGTATACTATTTAAGTTTTATTTTATATCATCAAGTAAATAGAGGAAATTCCTAGAAGGATTTATAAACGTAGAAAAAAAACTTAGAGAAAATCTATTATAATATAACGTCATCTTTTGTTTACAAAATCTATGGAGGTTTGAGCGAAAATCTCAGGCTAAACAAAAGAAGATCAAAGGCTTAATATATAATGAGAAAACCAAAATAATACATTGTAGAATATAATTGTTTCTACGTTAGGCACAAGGCCAGCAATTACCCAGTGTATTACTGGTACTTTATTTTATCGACGCCGTAAGGATGAAAGGCAGAGTTAACCTCGGCGGGATTTGAACTCATATTGTAGAATATAATGAAAGATGTGTAAGGATAACAGTGACTCGTGAAAGGTCTTGTAGGATTTATGATTACAAAGTCCAAATAAATCGGTTCTTCGATTTATTATTGTGTTGAAATTCTAGATAATGGTAAATTTTTCTGCTAGACATAAATTACAAACACTAGATATGGAAGCATTGGAGTACGGCGATGCGTTGTTTATTTTACGCAAAGAAATTTCGTAATTTGTGTTTTTGTCTTTTAAGGACCAAATAAGTTCTGAGAGTGCGGTGCTGGTCCTTATAAGTGGAGATTTAAACGTAGAAAAATGATTATAGATTCTTGCTTTAAAAGAGGTAGAAGTAGAGCCAACAAGCAAGATTCTATAATACTTGATCTATTTAAGCAAGATTCTAAATACTTGATCTTTTTAAGCATCTTAACTTAAACATTGAATTCGAGAATAATGATAAACTAGCAAATTTCCTTGATATATCCCTTAATCTAGATACCGGCCTATATTACCCATATCATAAGGATCATGAGAACTTAAATTACGTTAACTTTAAATCTAACCACCTTAATAACGTTAAAACTGCCATAGTCAAAAGCGTAGAAAAAAGAATTTCTAATTTATCTTCTAACCAGCAGTAAAGCCCGGCGTTGCTCGGGGCTGCAATAAATACGAGAGTGTAATGTTCATCAATGCAACCCTTAGAGGTGAACTAGCTTACAAATTTGGAAGGGCCCTAGATAAACTTAAACTAAATATTAAGATAGTGGAAAGACCAGATACTTCCATAAAAACACTTATTAGTAATGCATACCCTTTTCAACGACCTCACTGTATAGATAAGAAATGCATAATCTGTAAACTAAGCCCCCATATTAACTGCAAAACTAGAAACATAATATATAGCATAAGATGTACTGAGGGACAATGTAAAGATAAGAATATAATTGTTTCTACTTTTGGCACAAGGCCAGCAATTACCAAGTGCATTACTGGTACTTTATTTTATCGACCCCGTAAGGATGAAAGGCAAAGTTAACCTCGGCGGGATTTGAACTCAGAATGGCAAGGACCGTAACTCTATGCGTAAAGATAAGAATGTACAGCCGTACTAAGAGTGAGAAATGATATTTCACTTTTTCCATTCATATATATGTATATATATATGTATATATAGAATAAGAAAAAGCGAAGTACTTTCAGATGTTAAAGTCTTTAATGATAGCGCTGTGATACATATTTCAAGGGCGACGGTGTGCCAGTGCCGCGACATCTTCAGACAGCTTGTTACATATTAAGGTTATGTTTCCGAGGCAATCCAAATTGAATTGATCAATTCTACTGTCCCTGCTTAATTTAGGGTAGTATTGAGACCTATTGATACTCATACTCTCCCAACCCCACTAGCTTTCGGCTGACTGCCACTGGCTGGGTGGCTAGCAGTAAGCTACATATTACAGGCTTGAATAGCTCATTGTTTGGTTGAGAGAGGTAACTGCCTAGACGAATTTCGTAGAACTCTGCGGTAGATGATGGTCAACTTCCTTCGGACCTGCGCCTGCGCAGACCGGTGGGCGTGAATTGGTAGTCACAAGGGAACGGGCGAAGAACTCAAGAGCACACGCTTTATCCGTTCCCATGTCGATTCAATTTAGATTTTCTCGGAAACATAACCTTATTCTTTAACAAGCTGTCTGACGATGTCGCGGCACTGGAGCACGGAACCGTGTGGCCACTGTGGCCATTGAAATATGTATCACAGCATTTTCATTAAAGGACTTTAACATCTGAAACTACTTCGCTTTTTCTTATTCGATATATACTCCGTCACTCCTATGTGGGATAAGTACGTTGAGTGCTTGAATTGAATTAATCAATGTTTACCTTAAGTATATATATATATATATATATATATTTATAACTTTGATAACTTTGATAACTTTGATAGGTTTGGGCCAGTATTGGCCCAGGCCATGTTTAACTTAATAGCACCACCTGGCGAAGTCTTACAAATCAGTGTTTGGGCACCATGGCCCACTCGAGCAGAGAGTTATTGTTTACGGAGGCATATCCGGGTGTAGGAGGCTTACCGGGATTTCTTGAAGGAATTTATCCAAAGACTTCTTGAACTTGATGGGGTGTGTCTCTGCTTTGATGTGTGTTGGTGTAATGTTAAAGAGTGCAGGGCCAATTGAGGTGAAATAATTGTGCCGTATTGTTGTTATGTGATGCGAGTGGGATTTTTGTTCTGGGCGGAGAGCACGGGGCCCAAGCCTTCGGTGTACACTAAAGGTGATGCCAACATCATTTGGGCAAAGCTGATGGAATATTTTTCACATCATACAGATAATGTAGCGCTCACGGCGACGTGGAAGAGAATAAAGTTTGAGCTTTTCTAATCAGCTCCAATAGTCAAGGCCTGTCATGCCATCTCTCTTTTTTGTAATTGACCTTTGGGGTGCTTCAACTTTCATGATACTTTGTTTCGTGTGGGGTGACCACAGTGGACAACAGTATTCAAGGTGGGGTCGGGCAAAGGTGGAGAAGAGAAGTATAACAGTGTGGATATCTCTCGACTGGAAAGTTCTAAGAATCCTGGAACACATTCTGCGGGCCATATCAACTTTGCTGTTTATATGAGTGGCCCAGCTTATTTTGTTGTCTACAATTACTCCCAGGTCTCTGATCTTATCGGATGCTACTAGAATTTCACCCGAAGGAAGAGAATATGGTAGTTTCAGGGCATCCTTTTTTCCAAAGTGGATTAATTAAAATTTATCTTCATTGAACAGCATATTATTCATCTCTGCCCATTGGATAACAGCCAGTAGGTCTGGCTGAAGGCAAGTCCAGTGACCCGCCTCATTGATGACCCTTTGGAGCTTGGAATCATCTGCGAAGATTCTGATGTTGCTGTGCTTGATGATGTCAGTAATGTCATTAATGTAGATGATGAAAAGAAGTGGGCTCAACACAGTGCCTTGTGGGATGCAACTGCTGACATTGGCAGGGCTTGATTTTACTCCTTCGACTACAACATGCTGGGTTCTGCCTGTCAGGAAACATTTGATCCACTGTAGTAACCTTCCAGAGACACCAACATTGGATAGATTGTTCAGTAGAATCTTATGATCAACCCTGTCGAAGGCCTTGCTGAAGTCAAGATAGATGACATCAGTGTTGGACCCCTCTCCCAAGGCTCTCAAACATCGACAAATGATGCAGGAGCCGCGTTAGGCAGTCCCTTCCATTACGGAACCAATGTTGGTTGGAGTTCAGCAGGCCGTTGCTTTCAAGAAAGTGGGTTATTCGTGATACCAACACCCTCTCAAATACCTTGATAATATGAGATCGGACGGTAGTTCACTGCAAGGGACTTATTTACCTTTTTGAAGACTGGGACAACGGATTGGGACAGAAAGTTTTCAGCAATATAGCCAGTGTCCAGTGAGGTCCTCCACACATTAGCAAGCGGAGATGCAAGTTGGTTTCGACACACCTTCAGGACACAAGCAGAGAACCTGTCAGGGCCTACCACTGAATTGTGTGTAATTTCGTTTATTGCCGCTAAGACATCTGGGGCGCCAAACGTTATGTCTGATATAGTTTGTTGGGGGTTAATATCACTGATACGGCCCAGATCGTCCATATCAGGATTGTTGAAACCAGAGCAGTATTGTTTCTGCAGTATCTCGTCCATGGTTTTGGCATTGTCCTGGAGTGTGCCATTCTCATCAGCTAGGGGGCCAACAGTGGAAAAGGTGACCTTGTGTTTTTTAGAAAATGAAAAGAACACTTTAGGGTTGAGTTCTATTTTCTCAATGGCCCACTTCTCTTCAGCTATTCTCTGGTTATTGATGATGGTCATCATGCGTTGCTAGAGGTTATATTTATTTGACTCAAGCAGGGTGATAGCCATTGAATGCGTGTGTTGCTGTTGGCAGTATTTTAGTGTGTTAATTTTTTTGTTTGTTCTTTTTATTTTTCCGATAATTGTTTTTCTGTTTTGGGGGATACTGCACTTGGTTTTGTTCACAGGTTTTGGTGGGGTGTGTTTTGTACATATATTTGTGACAGTGTCTACAAAGATGCCAAGGTGCTTTGATGTTGGTGGAAGTGTGTGCGTGTGTAAAAGACCAGTAGACATGTGATAGTTCGTTCATAATTGCATCCCAGTTGGCATTGTAGAGATCCATGTTATCAAATGTGTGGGCTGGAGAGAGGACCCTGGGATTAGCTTTCGGCTGGTGGAATCTCAGGTTTCAAAGAACCATGTAATGGTCGGAGAGAAGGGTTTTTTCCACAGTAATATTATGTATAGTGTTAGTGTGGTTACTAAACACTAGATCTAGAATGTTCTTCTGATGCCTCGTTCGTGCAAGGACAAGTTGAGACAAGAAAAACTCATTCATGAAGTCAAGAAGTGATTCGACAGCCTCTTTGTCAGTGGTTGAGGCCGTGGAGCCTGGTTTCAAACTACATGTAGACCAATCGACACAGAGTAGATTAAAGACTCCCATCAAAAGTATGTTGCTAGAATGGTACTGTTTAATAAAACATTTAATACTGTTGAGGCATTCTTTGAAGCAGATTATAGGGGTCTGTGGTGGCCTATAGAGCCCAACTAATGTCAGGTCATTGGCTTTATTGTGCACAGTGACTGATTCACAGTATCCATTAGAGAATGTTGTGTTGCCATCTGCCGTAAAGGAATCATGCAGGAAAATGGCAGTTCGACCCTTCCCTCTACCAACACGATCCGCACGGATGGTTGTGAAATGTCTCTCTTACGTCGGCCTCCAAGTGGGAGTTGTCAAGGTGGATCTCAGTAAGAATGAAGAAGGGGATGTGAAATAGATGGTTACCAACCCAATCCTCAATGAATTGGATCTTCCATTTCTGTGCATTGATGGATGGGCTGATACCTTGTGTATTGAGTAAGAATGTGGACGCTAGTGTGGTGGCTGGTTTTGACGGTTGTAGGGGGCTTGTTTCGAGATTGTGTGTTAGTGACAGCAAGAATAGTGTTGGGTGATGGCTAAAATGTTTTTCTCTATCTCTTTTTCCAGGTTCATGGCTAAAAAAGAAAGATTTTTTTTTCGTTCAGGAAGCAGTTTTTGATTGGATTTGTGGTTACAACATTGGATAGGGTTGCAGTTCCCTCTTTTGTTGTTGTTGTGTTTGTTGTAATTGTGTCTTTGTGAAAAAACTGGAGCAACGTTATTTTGGTTGATGTATTTGTTGTAGTTGTTGTAATCGTGTCCTTGTGAAAAGATTGGAGCAGCATTACTTTTGTTGTTTTTGTTGTAATACATATATATATATATATATATATACATATATATATATATATATGTATATATATATATATATATATATATATATATATATATATATATATATATAAATATATATATATATATATATATATATATATATATATATATATATATATATGTATATATGTATATATGTGTGTATGTGTGTATATATATATATATGTATATATATATGTATGTATATATGTACATGTATATATATATATATGTATGTATATATGTCTCATGGTCCGGTCGTTGGCGACTAAACTGGCAACCCCACCAAGGTTTCTTGGTGAGGAGGGTGACTTTGGACATCCTGTAGGACTAAAAACAAAACCTGTCAAAGGGCAAAGGAGCTCTTAAGAGTCAATGACCATCCAAAATCACCGGGAGAGATGACCCCTTAGCCTTTGTCAAGGCAGAATTCTAGGAGAAGGAAAATTCTGATATAACACCTGCAACCCTGATGGTATCCAATGATGTTGACTTGTTCTTCTTTTTGGTAAATATCATCTTGGTTAAGAGAGTGGGACTGGCTTTGTGCAGTGCCTTTGCTCACTATAAAAGCTTCACGGCACAGGCATTGCTTTATATCTGGAGATCTCTCTGCACTTGTCGTCACATGGTACCATGGGCCCAGCACTATGTGTCAATAATTGTCACAAGTGTAGTGTTTGTACCAGAGTTTTCAAATCGCTGACTGGACTAAAAAGCCACGCTCGTTCAGCGCATCGGTAGGGGTTCTCCTACATGGATATAAAGTAGTGGCCGTACTCGAAAACGAGTTGGCAACCACCATATATATATATATATGTATGTATATATGTATACATATATATATATATGTATGTATATATGTATATATATATGTATGTATATATGTCTATATATATATATGTATATATCTATATATAAATATATATATATATGTATATATATATATATATATATATGTATATATATATATATATATATATATATATATATATATATATATATATATATATATATATATATATATATATATATATATATATATATATGTATGTATGTATATATGTATATATATATTGAGTTAAGAACTCAGGGTAGTCCCTTACAATTAAATAGCTCTAAGAAAAAAGATTTTCCGAGCCGTACAATATAATTGAATAAACAAGAGAGATGAACAATAATATAAACATACATGTGTTCGAATCGTAAGGACTAACATTCAATCGAGATGTCCTTCATGCATTTGCTGTTGATTATGAGAACGGTTTCCTCAGATGAAGATCGATATATTTGATATGCCGCTGGCAGGGAAACAGCCATCCTAATGCCTGTGCGTCCAGCAGACATATGAGTTCTTTGAAGGGTTTGCCAGCCGTCGCGTTTGTTAGAAAAAGCTATCAACGAAAAATGACGAAAAGAACGATGAACCGTGTGCAACCAAAACCCAGTAGAGAGTTGAAGGAACACAAGGAGCTCTGAAGGGGGGGGGGTATATATTTAGTTGATGACCACCTATAGACAACAACAACAACGACAACGACAACTACAATAACAACAATGACAATAACATCAAACCGCCGACCAAAGTTATCTACACTGGTCACAATAGTCGTGCTGATGCCAACACCCTATTGACAACAACAACAACTAAAACAACAGCTACAGTAAAAACACTTACAACGACAACAGCAACAAACAACAACAACAGCAAGAACACAGTCCAGCGTCGTGTATACAGGTCGTAATTAAAACAACGATTGTTGAGAGCTTTCTCCTGCTTACTCCTCTTTTTACCAAAACAATATTTTCCCAACACATACAGCTCCAGCACTGTTGAGCACTTTGAGAATAAGCGGCTGAAAATAGGATGCAATCTTCTAACATCTCCGAGTCCCTGAAGGACATTCCCTTGCCCAGCAAAAAGGAGTACACCAGACAGCTAATACTTAAGACAGACTCGTTTGTACCCAGAATACGATTGACGGCCTTCCACTACGATAGGAAAACCCCTACAAATGATGTGAACACTGGCAGCCCGGACTCTACGTTCGGTTTTAAATATAAAAAAAACCCACCGCAAAACAAACTTATGGAGGGCTTTGAGAAAGAGATGGCCAATATTATTTCCGGCATCAAATTCAACAGGTTCCCATCTAAGGAGCAGCGTCACGAACCGGCGTCAAGAACCTGGCGAATAGGATCTCTGCACTAAAACGCTCAGACGGAATTATCGTTCAAGCGGATAAAACGGGTAACATCTACAACTTGGATGTGGAAACTTATAGAAAACTAATACTTAACGAACTTAGAAAGAATTACAGAAAAACTACACAGGCTAAACTTGACGACATTAACGAGCGGACTAATAGAATAGTGAATAAACTCAGCATTGCGGATAGGACCGGGCGTTACCAACTAAAAGAACCCCGTATCTTGCTGAAGGATTACAAACCGAACTTCGGAACGGAACTCCCAGTCAGACTTATAGTACCATCAAAGTTTGACATTGGGTGTATTAGCAAGAAAATACTGGACAGAATCTTACCAACCCAACCCTTAGAATAAAGATCCAATTACAGCAATGGTCCAGAACGGGAGAAGTGATTGAGTGGTTTAACGGCCTGCAGTGCAAAGGTAGGAAAAACGTTATCCAGCTTGATATATGTAACTATTACGCATCCATATCGCCGGTGGTTCTTAACAAGGCACTTATGTTTGCACGCAGGCATACTGATTTAACCGGGGATGAACATCATCCATACTTCCAGGAGGACACTGATAGGTTTCGACGGTGAGCTCTGGACTAGTAGAGAGTGGCCGGGCAATTGACATCACGATGGGATCGAGCGATACGGCGCAGTTTACTGACCTGGTGGGCCTTTACATCCTCAGTGACCTGAAAAGCGAGATCCCTTCGTTAGGCGGTGGAATATACCGCGATGATGCGTTGTTTACGCTACTCGACCACAGCAACAGCATGATAAATAGGAGTAGAAAGAACTTGATTAAATTTTTCAAAAGCCTAGGCCTCAGCATTGACATAAAAAATAATAGAAATGTAATTAACTTCATAGATGTTACCCTCAATCTAGAGTCCGGCCTCTACTACCCGTACCACAAGCCGAACGAGTGCCTCAAGTACGCGAATGCCAACTCCAACCATCCCGGGTCAGTCAGGAGGGCCTACCGTAGGATTTCCTCTTTGTCAGCTAACCAGGAAACCTTCAATAGCGTAGCTAGCTACTATAATAATGCCCTTAGTAATGTTGGGTACAAGGAAGGAATTAAGTTTATATCTAGTCTAATGAATTACGGTACCGTTGACGGTAACACTTCAGTGGGATACAACAACGAGATCAACACGACTAGGATTTCATTACTCGTCCCTGATACAACACCACTGAGTAATCCTGGAGGAACTGCTAACTATGTCTTATCAGGAAGGGACCGGACCACGCCTACTTTGGAAAGCAGTGAAGCCGACGCGGTGGAGCCGCGGGGGACATGTGTGGGCCTTGAAGTGAGCGTGGAAGGTACTAACCGCCAGAGGTCCACAGCGTACACATAACACATACTCTGACGGAACGGGTGCAGGGACTGATGACTACAACAAGAAGCGAACCCGTTCCCGTAATGTCATTTGGTTTAAGCCCCTCCCCCTTTACGCCGGTTTACGCAACAACATAGCGGCCTCTTTCTTCGGGGCTTTGTAATTGTAGAAACCCCGGTAGCTGCCCCCTGGAGGGTAGGTGCATCGGCAGTGGCTGAGTATATGAATTGAGGGTGAAAACCAGCAAACATGCCTTCACCTATATCGGAGCCACGGCTAATAAGTTTAAGGAACGCTAGTACAATCAGTGCCACACCTTTAGGACGGCGGCGGATAAGAAGCACAGCACCGCGCTTTCGGAACTAGTGTGGCGTCTCAAACGGAATAACGTAGAATTCACCATGTCCTGGTCCAATGTAGCATCGGCCCCATCCTACAGAGAGGGTGGACATGACTCGTGCGATTTGTGTGCCACTTACATTATGAAAATAATCAAGAAGGGAGCTCGAGTTATCAATAAAACGAGTAACCTCTTCAGCACCTGCCTCCACAGATCTTCTGGAACCTTCCTCAAACTGTACGGACTAGCAACATAATGGTGCTAGTTTAACACTTTTGCAAACTTGTCCGTGTCACACACACAAAAACAAGATGGCGTAGGACAGAACAAAGGAGAGGCACAAAACAAAGAAAAGAATCCCCAGTCACTGAAGAGGTCACAGAATGTGTGACGAAAGAACTTTGACAATATATGAACAACCGTCCGGTTTGGGAACCAACCAACCAACCGGATATTTCTAAATAAAAAAAAAAATGTTTTGAAAAAATCTTTGAAAAAGTTTTTTACTTT
>OZ024762.1:26949141-26961641 GCA_964016885.1 Eledone cirrhosa
ATAGTTGTTTATATATTGTCAAAGTTCTTTCGTCACACATTATGTGACCTCTTCGGTGACTGGGGATTCTTTTCTTTGTTTTTGTTCCTCTCCTTTGTTCTGTCCTACGCCATTTTGTTTCTGTGTGTGTCTCACAGAAACAAAATGGCGTAGGACAGAACAAAGGAGAGGCACAAAAACAAAGAAAAGAATTCCCAGTCACTGAAGAGGTCACAGAATGTGTGACGAAAGAACTTTGACAATATATAAACAACTATCTGGTTGTGGAACCAACCAACCAGAAATTTATGAATTCCTAAATTTATAAATTTATTATAATAAATTGAAGTGAAAGCAACTGGTGCGTGTGTTTCTTATTGGCAACATGACCCTCCCAAAGTATAACAATATCGGTTTCAACACACGTTTTCAGATAAAGAATCTTGCTAAAAAAATTCAGAAACGATATATATATATATATATATATATATATATATATATATATATATATATATATAATTCAAAAAATATTAATAAATGAAGACGCTCACATTATCAAAATGTATGTTTTATTATATATATTTCGGAGGTACTGTGCTGTTTTTTCAGTACGTCCTCATCAGATAAAATACATAAATTGATGTACGACATACCTCAACTGTCTTGATGGTTTAATTTCAGTCTTGGCAGTGATTTATTACAACAAAACTCTATGTTTATATACCACAAGAAGGAATAACATGACAAACTAAATATGACGAGGAGAGGGATGTGAAGCGATGTGATCTTTTTCAAGTATGGGAGGTGGTTGATGCTCCCACCAATTCTTTTGATGGGGCAGGTCAAAATGCTTACACATTATCCAATGTATGTATTGTGCAGCTCTGTCATGCCTGTTTATGTATTCGGTTGGAGCTATAGGACTGCACATTGAAATTATATGGTCAATGGTCTCTGGTTGTTTTTTACATACACGGCATAATGGGTTGCATCCATTTTTTATTATGTTGGCTTGGTAATTTTTTGTTGGCAGACACTGATCTTGTGCTGATATAATCAGTCCTTCAGTTTCCGATTTCAGTCCAGAGGATGCCAACCACTGATGGGTTAAAGTTTTGACAACATCAGGATTGATAGCTGTTTCTGGGTATTTTCCATAAATGGCTTATCTTGCCATTTCTTAGCCAGTTTCTGTAGCAGTTCTTTCTTTGTAGTTACTTTTACCTGCTTTGCTTTTTCTGTGTTTTCTATTTCAGCAGTAAATGGGACTTCTGAAATTTGTAGTCCATTACTGTATCTTTGTGCATATTTTGTAATGGAGTATGATCTTTTGATGCATTCGTGTTTCAAAACGAGTTTGATCATCCAATCATGTGATACCCTTAGATATGTAGATAATCCAATTGTTGCAGTTTTCAACGCAATGTCTAACTGGATTAACCCACGTCCTCCTTCTTTCCTAGGGAGATATATTCTATCTGTATCTACCTTAGAGTGATGCATTCTGTGCATGGTTAAAAATGGTCTAATTTTTGTATCGAACCTACGGATCTCTGTGCTTGAGCAGTTGATGACATTGTAACTGTAGGTTACTACTGGTATGGCAAGCGTATTTATGGCATCGATCATATTCCTTGCATTCAATTCTTTTCTTAAGATTGCTCTTACTCTGTGGTAACATTCCTTCCTTATCCTTTCCCTCATTGTCGAGTGCTTGATTCCGTCTCCTTCACAAACACCTAGATATTTGTAAGTTTCCTCTTGATCAAGTTCTCTTATCACATTCCCCCGATCAAGACTAATGTCTGAACTCTTCAGCAGCTTTCCTTTGGTGAACGTTGCTTTGGCGCATTTATCTAGTCTTTATTATTATTATTATTATTATTATTATTATTATTATTATTATTGGTCTAAGCGGACGTATTTTGCTCGCTCACAGTAAGTCGCTTTATTTGCCTGTTAAAATTATTTGTTGTTAAATATTTCTTGTTGTGTAAGGGATATAAGTCCTTAGACTTTGCTCCGTGAAGGGGAAAGTATAATAGTTGGGACTTTTGGCCCAAATATTTGAACTTTTTTTTACATGTTAAAAAATTTACTAAGAAAAAAAAATCGCTGAACCACGCCCCCCCCCCCCCCCCGATATGTCGGCTGTCGTGCGACAACGACGTAGAAGTTGAGAGGTACGCTACAGCGAAATTAAGACACATTGATAACACAAACATCACCACAAACAAGGTAAACAAAGACACCAATGATACCAATAAGAACTCTAATTTTGAAAAAAATGACAGTAACAGCGACAACTGTTAAAAATACAGATAACAAAAAAAAAATAACAAATACAACAACAATATCAACACCACTAACATGAAAACAAATAGCGACAACACCAACAGCAACAATACCAACTGCACCGAGAACAACGGTGGCAACAAAGACAACAATGATAACAGCGACAGTGCTAACAACAACACCAACAAGAAAAACGACAACAACACTCCCAACGAAAACAAGAAGAACACTTTCGCTGCGGCAGCAGCAAAAAAAGAGGCCATGCTTCAACATGGACCTCTCAAACAAAGATGAAAAGTTGGCCCAGGCATGGAAGCTCATCAAGCAAGAGCAAACTTGGGCCAACTTAACTGTCCCGGTAGAAGCTATTGAGGCAGTGGAGCGCAAAACGGTGCATTATAGATGCATCCCAGCACAAACCGAAAGGGCAGCTTTAATCCCACAAGAATATGTCGAAGTCGCGCTGAGGTGCATCGGAGAAGACACCCAGTACATAGAGAGGGGCAGACAGTACGGCACCATTTCGGTGTTGTTCAAGTCAGAAGCCCTCGCTATGAAATACGCTATGACTCCTTGCAAAACCAGCAAGGTCATAATGTACCCCTCCCACATGGGAAAAAGAACCATTCCCAGAATCCCACCAGGACTCGACATGTGGTGGCTTCTGGGATGTGTGATTGTGGAGGGGACGGATACAGTCCCTATAGAAGTGACCAGAACGGCCAGAGAGGATTGGTCCGGGGTTGACCTGGAGATCCTTCTCCAGATCAGACCCGAGAATGTAAAGACAATCCCGGACCACATCCGCCTTCAGAATGGGACGGTCATTCACATTATGACCGAAGGCAAAAGGCCGCAGTGTTTGTGGAGAAAAAACCCATTTGCGAGCCTTCTGCCCTCAACTGCTGAAAGAGGCAAGGGGTCGAAAGGCTCCACTGCTGCCGACGCCGGGGCGAGGACCACAACCAACACCAGCACCGGCAAAACCACCAACAACAACACCAATAGAAAGACCACCACCAACATTTACCACCCAGGGAGGAAACGAGGAATGCTGTCAAATTCCACCTCCCCCCAAAATACACACACCAATAAAACCATAAACATACATACAGACACACTTACAGACACAGACTCGTCATCTACCAGTAGTGAAAATGAGGGAAATCCCAAATCCCCCAAAATACAAAAAAAGGAACACAAAGAGAAAAAAAAAACTCAACAAAGCACAAAAGCACCCATAATAAAAAACGCAGACACCACCCACGCAAACATATCTCCAATAACACCAACATCAACACCGCCATCATCATCACCAGAATCACCCAAACGCAAACAACCGATACAGATGCAAGAACAAATATACACACAAACATCTGAAACCACAGACACCGCACTCACAACAAACACAGATACAACCGAAACAACACCACCAAAACCATCACCACCACAGCCACGCAAACAAATAAAATCACACCAACAAAACATACAAAACTTCGTGCTCGTCAGGATGGCCAACAAGGAACTGATGGCCCTCGTAGCACGAAGTGAAAATATAAAAAAAGAGGGGGAAATTTTTAAATCGAGCACATTTCGCGTGCCGGAAGATTTGGTTCTGGTGCGAATGTCGCTCGACATATTCAAAGAAATACGAGACAGCTTTCCTCGGAACGTGGGAACCCCGAACGTAAAACCTACTTCAAGACTTTTAAAGGGGTTCCCAAAAGAAACCCCACTAACTATGGAGGTCGAACAACCCGACCTTCACAAGAGCCCGGAAGGTAAGTAAACCTTCCTCTCTCTTTTTAACCTGCCAACATGGCCGTATTAAGAGTAGGATGTTTAACTGTTCGAGGCCTGGGATCATCCTGGAAGCAGGGTCACCTGCTCAACGACCTCAGGTCTATACAAATGGATGTAATTGCAGTTAGCGAGACCAGGATTTCCGACACGCGCGCACTAGCCCCCATTTTCGACGACTATCAAATCTCTGCATCTGTTAGCCGGCCGGGAATGGGAGGCGGGGTGGCAGTGCTGTTTAGGAAAGGCCTGGATCTCAAGGTAAGGTCGATCTTCCGGGACCCGGACGGGAAGTTGGTGGTCCTAGACGTGAACAATAATGAAGGTGGTGCCTTTAGACTGGTGGCCGTCTATGCTCCTACTGGGGCAGGACGGCCGGACTTCTTTAGACGCCTGGAAGCCTTTCTGGGTACGTCTCGCCCTTTACTGTTAGCGGGGGACTGGAACGGCATCTTAGACGCACGCTGGGACTTTGTGGGAGTATCCGATAGGAGCGGGGAGGGGGTGCAAAAGCCTCAAGAACCTGTTCAGCCAGTTCCAACTGTTTGACAGGTACCGATTAGATTTCCCTAATGCGCCAGTGTGGACTTGGGCTAACCGCATATGGTCATCTAGATCATATATAGACAGGATATTCAAAACGTGAAATAGTGTAAGCTGTCCACGTTTTGAAACGGTCGCCTATTCAGATCACAAGTTTGTGATCTGTATGGTCGACCTAGATAAGACGCGTAGGTTAGGACTTGGTTACTGGAAGCTAAACATGTCACTTCCGGCACGTAAGGCTTACAAGGACCAGGTCAACAATTTAGTTAAGAAAAAGTTAACAGGAGGAATCGTCAACAATAGATGGTGCGGGGCTCTCAAAAGAGAGATTAGAGTAATGTCGATAGAGTTTAGCAAAGAAGTAGCGTTAGAGAAAAATAGAAAGAAGGGGGAGTTGGTAGATAAGTTAGACGAGACTATTGGTAGTGGCATTGCAACTGATGTACTAGCGGCGAGAATGGCATTAAACCATTTCTTCAATGCGAAACACGAAGGTTGCATTGTCAGAGCTAAGTCACGTGCTCTGAGAAACGAGGGAACCAAAGCTGTTCGATGGGCCCGCGTGGCAGAGGCGCAGCGTGGTAATAAAACCACGATTCGGTCTTTGACGGACCGAGACGGGCACAAGCTGAGCGATTCCAAGAGGATGTGTGAGGGCTTTCGCTAACATTTTGCTCGGTTGTTCGGAGGAAGTGGCGGGTCAGTGATGGTGGCGGACTTCAGTCCCTACCTCGATGGCTTGCCGCAACTCTCGACGGCTGAAGCTGGGCGCTGCGAAAGGCCAATTACTTCAGCCGAGATTCAGGATGCCCTTGTCGGCTGCATGAGGCGCAAGTCACCCGGTTTGGATGGTCTGCCCTACGAGCGTTACGTAAATATGACAGAGTTGTTCTCCAATCTCCTCGAAGCCCTCTACTGCAACTGGCAGCAAAACGGGAGTATTCCCAGTTCTGTGAACCGAGGCGTAGTGACGCTGATAAGGAAAGACGATAACAAAAGGGACACATTAGACAATTTCAGGCCCATAACCTTGCTCAACACAGAGTTTAAGATTTTGGCCAGGGTGTGGCGCTTGTCGTCGGGGATTTGGTGAGGGAGGCACAAACTTGCGCAATCCCAACCAGGTCCATACACGACAACCTCCACCTAATGCGATACATCATAGAGAGGGTGGGGTGTAAACCTGGCTTCGGTGGGGCTCTGATCAATTTAGATCAATCGAAAGCATTCGATAGTGTCGACCATCGGTACCTGGAGGCTGTCCTCAAGGCGGCTGGCTTCGGCCCCGTCTTCAGAAGCTGGATCGCTGCAATGCACAGCGGCACCTGCTCGATGGTCAAAATTAATGGCCACCTCTCGGAACCGTTTCAGGTCTCCCGATCGGTCCGTCAAGGGTGCCCTCTCTCCTCCCTTCTATACGTATTGACTCTCGAGCCTTTACTGCGGAAGCTGGAGCTGTTGCAGGGCATCCCGCTCGAAGCGGGACGCGGAAAGGTTGTGTCGGCTTATGCGGACGACATCACCGTGATGGTGTCGGACACCTCAGAAATCGAGGTGGTCGGAAACTTATTGAAAGGTTGACGGGAGCAAAACTTAAACCGGAAATGTCAGTGGGCTTGCAACTCGGCACCTGGAGAGGCAAGTCCATGCCTTCCAACAGCATCGTTAGGCGCAGGACGGACGGACCGGTAAAGTTGCTAGGGGTTTGGTTCGGGCCAGACCTCCAGGTGGATAAGAATTGGGACGAGATGACGGGCAGGGTAGTCAGTCTCACCCAGAAATGGGCTGGGATGAAGCTATCACTGAAAGGTCGGACGGAGGTGGCGAACGCGTACATCGCGTCCGTCATCTACTACCGTCTGACTGTCGTCCCTTTCCCCCGTTCGCGCCTCGCCATCTTGGAGCGGCTCCTCCTAAAATTCTTGTGGAGGGGTCAGGTTCCGCTGGTGAGGCGGTCCATCTACGGCCAGCACCCTCTACGTGGACGGCTGGGCATGCCGTGGATAATGATGCGCAGACACGCGCTGAAGCTACGGCATCTCCGGATAATCTGCCTAAACGGTGAACAGGTGTGGTCGTCGTTTGTCAGACGGGCCTTTCCGCAGCTCGTTTCTTTGACTGAGTTGCAGTCCTGGGTCAAGAAGAGACCGAGACTGGGTGACTGGCATCTGGAATGTTGCCAGGCCTCACTGCCCTCTACCAGGCGGGCAATGCGGTCAGTGGAACTTCCACTCTCGAGTTCTATAGAGGATTAGTGGTGGGCAAGTGCGACGACGCACATGAGTGGCTCTGGGAGGAAACGAAGTCGAACTAACCAGTCTGTACCGGAGGACTTTCGAGCCGGGGACGATGGATAATTTCCAAAAATCCCTCGCTTGGCAGTGTTACCGGGGGGCACTGCCGGTTCGAGGTAAACTCTACAGGCACGGAAGTGCGGTCAGACAGACCTGCCCGAGACGCGCGCAGAGCGACGAAACCGTTCTGCACGCACTCGTCCAGTGTCCGTGCATTACTGACTTGTGGAGTTATGTTGAACAGCTGTTGTCGCGTGTAGACCGGATCCGGCTATCGGCCGAGTCCATAGTGAAGATCGACCCGCCGCCTTCTTTTGGCCAGGAAGGGCAGGCAATTTTCCTCTATCCGGTGGCAGTAGCGAAAGAGGTTGTATGGTGGACGAGGTGGAAAGGACTGAAGACAGACACTTTTCTCTTCGGCCAATCCCTCATCAACTTTTTCAAGTTTCTCTTCAGTACATTTGCTGAAAGGTGGGTGAATGTGGCGAGAATGGCCCGTGTGAGTGGGCCTACTCTGGTCATGCGGCTGTGGGTAATTAAAATTTGAAGAGGAGATGGGTGCCCTTCCAGAGTGCTCTCGAAGCGTCGGGTCGTTCAGGACTGGTGGGGTACCTGAGCGAACCCTAGGTGGTCATCCCCCCAATTGGGGAACTTTTTCTTGTAATTTTATTGTTACTTTATTGTTACTTTGTTATTGTTACTTTGTTATTGTTACTTTGTTATTGTTATTCATATTGTTTGATCGATTTTTCTGTAAAACCCCACTGTCCCAGTCTTTTGTATTGTCCCCTATATGTCGGCCCTTGTGGCCAATAAATGAAATCATTATTATTATTATTGTTCTTTGAGTCTCAGTCATTGATGTTAGTTAACTGGAAAGTTTGTTGAAATGAATATCAAGCCACTACCTGCAGCCTCAGATATTCAGGACGTATCGGAGGGTTCTTGCTGTTCCCAGCAAGCATGCGTTTTGAAGTGTTCCAAAAAGCAGGGCGGGGCCAATTTTCTTTAATCATCCCTGGAAACTTTTTGAGATAGTACCTAGTGCGCCTATGGCAATCTTTGACTTCATCGCAGTTCCAAATCCTTATTTACCTCCCACTTTAAGTCCTGGTATCGGTTAATTTTCTCCCGTTCCTTCTCTTGCACTCTCGTGTCGAATGGGCAGGCCACATCCACAGGCACAATCTGTTTTCCTTGTCCAAAACCACCAGGTCAGGTCTATTGTGTTCCAGTTTCTTGTCCGTCTGTATCCTAAAATCTCACAGCATCTCACCTGATCGTTTTCTATCACCGACTCTGGCTTATGCTCATACCACTTCTCAGAATGTGGTAAATTGTTTACTTTGCATAGCTGCCAGTGGATCACCCTGCCCATCACATCATGTCTCCAGCCTTTATAGTGAGTCTGGGCTAGGTGTTTACACTCGGAGACAATGTGAGCCACAGTCTCCTCTCTCTCTCCACAGATCCTGCACAGTGTGCTAGCCGCCTCCTTGTAAATATGGTGTTTCAACCACTTCGTTTTGAGGGCCTGCTCTTGCACAGCCATTAGCATTCCTTCTGTAGCCTTTTTAAGGTCTCCTCTTTTTAACCAGTTCCATGTCTGTGGATCTCTAAATTCAGTTTTCTCAAAGAAGGTACTATGGAGGGATTTTTATTACGGCTGCTCTTTCTCCTTGTTGTTATTTCCTCCTTGGACATCCCCTGGTCTATTGTTCTCTCCTTCAGTACAATTCTGAGCATTGGCTCCTTACTATCAGTCACGTATTTGTGCAGGTTGTTTTTCTCCATCTGGATACAGTCCTCTATGCTAATAAGACCTCCTCCACCTTCAGATCTCTTTAAGTAGAGTCTATCGACATCACTCCTCTTGTGGAACATGTTGTTGATAGTCAATAGCTTCCTAGTCTTCCTATCCATTTCTTTTTGTTCAGCAACATTCCATCTCAGAATTCCCGCACTGTACCTAATAATAGACACAGCTGGGGAATTGACTGCACTTATGGCATTCCTACTGTTCAGATGTGACTTTAATACGCTGCTTACTCTCCGAATGTATTCAAATCTTATCAATTCCTTCATTTTTTTGTTTTTGATGCCATCTGCCTCCAGAACACCCAAATACTTGTATCCTTCTTCTGTGTCAATTTCCTTTATCATCTCACCTGTTAGTACCTGGATTCCGGTGTTTCTGTTCAATTTACCCCTCTTCATCACTAGGACTCCACACTTACTAATATCCAAATTGCATACATATATCATTGCTGAAAATACGGAGTGTCAACAAGCACATCCAACTCCTTATCACTCTTCCCGAAGAGCTTAAGATCGTCCATGAAGAGGAGGTGATTGATGGTAAGCTCTCCCTTTCCCAAATTGTATCCTGCTCTCACTTTTCGCAGTATGCTGGACTAAAAGACAGGCGAGAATATATACTTTTCTCGTCTGAATATATATACTTTTCTAAGCCTGAAATGCATAGATGGTTTTCCCCCTTGCTTCTGCAAGACATCACCAGAGGGCGTTAGCCCCCCGGTGTTTGCATAGCTACGGCTTCCTAAAACCGCATTTCCTTGGAGATACGAAATACTTATACATATTGTATAAAGTTATGCTTGAAGCGAAATCCTATTTCTTTTTTATTATAAGTTGAGCCAACTTATGTAGCTTCATATGCAAATGAGATTAATAACCTCATTTACACAGACGAGAAAATTATGTATTCTCGCTTGTCTTCTAGTCCAGCAGTCGCAAGCGGTGGGAGGGACCGTCCTGACGAATGCCAGTTAAGCCTGAAATGCATAGACGTTTGTCCCCTTTGCTTCTGCTGGACATCACCAGAGGGCGTTATCCCGCCGGTGTTTGCATAGCTACGGCTTCCTAAAACCGTATTTCTTTGGAGATACGAAATATTTATACATATTGTATAAAGCTATGCTTGAAGCGAAATCCTATTTCTTTTATATATATATATATATATATATGTATATATGTATATGCATATATGTATATATATACGTATGTGTGCATGTATGTATGTATATATACAATCATGCATGTGTGTGTGCATGTATATATATATGTGTATATATGTATATATATACGTATGTATGCATGTATGTATATATACAATTATGCATGCATATGTGTGTGCATATATATATATATGTATATATGTATATGTATATACGTATGTATGCATGTATGTATGTATATATACATGGTGGGGTTGCCAGTTTAGTCGCCAACTAACCCGACCATGGTTTCTTGGTGAGGAGGGTGACTTTGGACATCCTGCAGGACTAAAAACAGAACCTGTCAAAGGGCAGAGGAGCTCTTAAGAGTCAATGGCCATCCAAAATCGTCGGGAGAGATGAACCCTTAGCCTTTGTCAAGGCAGAATTCTAGGAGAAGGAATACTCTGATATAACACCTGCAACCCTGATGGTATCCAATGATGTTGACTTGTTCTTCTTTTTGGTAAATATCCTCTTGGTTAATAGAGTGGGACTGGCTTCGTGTGGGTGCCTTTACTCACTATAAAAGCTTCACGGCACAGGCATTGCTTTATATCTGTAGATCTTTCTGCACTTGTCGTCACATGATACCAGTACTATGTGTCAATAATTGTCACAAGTGTAGTGTTTGTACCAGAGTTTTCAAGTCGCTGGCTGGACTAAAAAGTCACACTCGTTCAGCGCATCGGTAGGGATTCTCCTACATGGATATAAAGTAGTGGCCGTACTCGAAAACGAGTTGGCAGCCACCATGTATATATACAATTATGCATGTATGTGTGTGTGCATATATATATATATATATATATATATATATATATATATATATATATATATATATATATATATATATATATATATATATATATGTATATATATATATATATATATGTATATATATATATATATATATATATGTATTTAAATGCGTATTATCTTTACTTATATATACATATGTTTGTGCGTACATATGTATACATGTAGCTATAAACGCACATATATATGTATATATGTGTATATATATATATATATATATATATATATATATATATATATATATATATATATATATATATATATATATATATATTATATATATATAGAGAGAGAGACATACATACATACATACTCGAAAAAAACTATATAACACCGGTAACTTCCACATCAACAGGGACATAAACCCCCTTTACTTGAAACGTAAGCAGGGAGGCAGAGGCCTAACATCAGCCCAGACAGCATTTGAATGTCGCATCATATCTCTCCGACAGCATCTAGCATAGGAGCCCGCCTCTCGAGCAAATCTAGCTGCATGAAACAGATAAGATCATGAGAGTTGGGAAGGAACTCCTCGAGAGATATTCCCTGTGATAATCAAAAACTCACACCCAGGGAAGTCGCTCAGCAGTATCGCAGTGAAGCCATGGATGAAAAACTGCATACTTATCTGCAAAAAATCATACCTGCCAGGAAGGTCCAGAGTGAGAGTAATATAGATAAGGAAAGTAGTCTATCTTGGACCAACAACCGCTATATTAGCTCCCACTTTAAAGGATACGCGTTTGCAATCCAAGAACAGGAAATTAACACGAAATACCTGATTCACAAAAGAGATAGGGATGCAGGCAAAACACCTAGATGTGATAACAAGTGAAGACTCTGCGGAACTAACATCGAAGATAGCACCCATGTCATCAGCAGCTGTCCAAAGATGTCATCGCGGTACTATCTACCTATGAGTGATGATGTAGTGGCTAAAATACTGTACAATGCAGTCCTCAAAAAAGGTAGCCCCGATAATAAACACATTAAAAGCTACAGCAATGTGGAAGACAACCACGTTCATAATATGAAAGAGTAATTGTGGAATGTTCCAGTAAAATCCACCAATAAAATGCAGGCATAACAGACCAGATATTATGATATGGGACAGGGAGAAGAAAGCATGCACATTAGTGGAAATTAGCTGCCCAGCAGATGCCAATATAATATCAAAGATTAGTGAAAAGGAGAATATTTATGCAATACTGATGAGAAATCTGCAGATACTCCACCCTGTAATCAGATTTATACCTGTGATTATTGGGGCACTGGGGTATGTTAATAACTGCCTCAATACACATCTTGAGAAGCTAGGATTCACAGAAACAGAAAGAATACAACTAGTTAGGAAATTACAAGTACAATCCATTAATGGAACAGTAAAAGTGTAAAACATTCCAAATATTTTGCATCTAATAACTGCAGATACACATGTAAACACAAAGCATACACAGATGCACATATACAACTCAAAACACCCATATCTACACATACAATAACATCCATAGCTACACATGCATTGATACATAATCTACCTAGTTGATGTTGTGTAAATTCCAATGAGAGAGTATTGTAACTATGTTAGAAACTGACTCTCTCTCTATTGGGAAAACATTTGTGAAATTATAAAACCAGTAGAGAACATACATACATATATATATATAATATATTAATAGATGGAAACTATATTTATAAGACCATATTTATTTCATTATACATATTTCAAGGACACCAAAGCAAATTATGG
>OZ024762.1:26971641-26994141 GCA_964016885.1 Eledone cirrhosa
AAGCCTGCCGCCGCTAGCACCGCATCCAGGTAACCATGGTCGACCCTATCGAACGCCTTAGATTGATCCAAGTTGATCAGAGCCCCACCAAAGCCGGGTTCGTTCCCAACCCTCTCTATGATGTATCGCATGAGGTGGAGGTTGTCATGGATGGACCTGGACGGGATAGCGCATGTCTGCGCATCTCCCACCAGGTTGCCCACGACAAGCGCCAACCTCTTTGCTAGCACCTTGGCCAAAATCTGTAACTCTGTATTTAGCAGTGTTATGGGCCTGAAGTTACTTATTTCGTCCCCCTTGTTCTCGTCCTTCCTCACTAGCGTGACTACGCCCTTGGTCACAGTACAGGGAATTCTCCCGTTCTGTTGCCAGTTGCAGTAGACCACCTCGAGGAGATCGGGGAACAAGTCTGCATAGCTAGATATAATTCGTAAGGAAGACCATCGAGACCCGGGGATTTGCGTTTGCCGCATTGGCTCAGCACGTCCTCTATCTCAGCGGCCGAAATCGGCTCCTCGCAGGACTTCGCCTCCCTGTCCGAGAGGCGCGGCAGGCCGTCGAGGTATGGACCGAAGTCCACGTTCCCAACCGGCTCCCCGCCCCTCCCGAACAGTCGGGCAAAGTGCCTTTGAAAAGCCTCACACATCTGCTTAGGCTCAAGAATCGCTCGTCCATCCAGGTCTCGCAAAGACCGGATGGTGGATTTAGTTCCACTGTTGGCCTCTGTCACGCGGGCCCAGCTAACAGCTTTGGTCCCCTCGTTCCCTAGAGCACGTATTTTACTTCGGACAACGCAGCCTTCGTGCTTCGCGTCGAAAAACTGGCTCAAAGCCGTTCTCGACGCTAGCACTCTGGCCACGTCGCCGCTTCTAATTGCCTCTTCTACTCTATCTATTAGCTCCCTTTCCTTCCTATTCCTATCCGCAGCTAGAACCTTACTAAATTCTATCGAGACTACTCTAATCTCTCTCTTTAGAGATACCCACCACCTGCTGTTGACGATCGCTCCAGTCAACCGTTCCTTAACTAACGTACTAATCCGATTCCTGTAGGCTCTACTTGCCGGCAAGGACAAGTTGAGCTTCCAGTAACCGGGGCCCTGTCTATGAGTTCTGTCAAGGTTGACCATGCAGGTCACTAATTTGTGGTCTGAATAGCCAACCATGCGCATTTTTGGACAACTTAAAAAGTCCTTATCCTTAATTCTAACTAAGAACCTATCTAGGTACGACCTAGATGATCCGCTACGATTTGCCCAAGTCCAGGTTGGCGCAGTCGGAAAATCTAGTCGATATCTATCGGCCAGGTCAAATCGACCGATTAACCCTTTGAGGCTACTACACCCCTCTCTATCGGGGCAGGCCCCTACGTAGTCCCAGCGTGCATCTAGGATACCATTCCAGTCCCCCACTAATAGCAAGGAGCGGGACGTCCCTAGATAAGTCTCCGGACGATGGAAGAAGTCCGGCCGCATTGACCCGAAAGGGCCGTAGGCGGCTACCAACCTAAACGCTCCGCCTTTACCACTGCCAAGGTCCAGAACCACTAGTCGACCCTCCGGGTCCAAATGTACCATCTGTGTTCCGAGACCCAGATGTTTTTGCAGCAGAACGACAACTCCACCCCCGCCTCCGGGCTGACAGAGAGATGCGTGCATCTCAAAGTCATCAAAGGTGGGGGCCAGCTGTTGCACGTTGCTGATCCGGGCCTCGCAAATAACCATCACATCTATACGTTGTGACCTGAGGTCATTTAGAAGCATTGCTTGCTTCCAAGTTGAGCCCAGGCCACGCGCATTTAAACAGCCTACTCTTAGCATAGCCATGTTGGTGGTGAAGAGAAAAGGCACTTACCTCTCTGCGTCCCGGGTATCGGGCTGCACAATTTCCATTAGGGTGGGGGATGGGTTGTTGGGTGGGGTGGTGGTTTGTGGAAGTGTGGGGGCATCAGTGTGATGTGTGGTTGGGGAGCTTGGAGTTGTGTGGGTGTTTGGGGAGGGGGTGGGGTAGTTTTTTAGGAGGACGCGGTTAATGGGCCCGACGCAGGGGGGACCCACGTCCTCTTTAAAATTGTTTTTTAAAGTTTTATAGGTGTCCTGTGGGGCCTTAATCATTTTGAGGTGGGGGAAATCCCCTGCCTGGGTGAAGTTAGGCCCTTGTGTTTTTATTAGATTGTTGTTGTACACAATGTTTCACAGTTTTTTGTTTCTTGTATTTATGTATGTGTATGCATGTTTTTGTTTTTGTGTGGTGTTTTTTGTTTGCTGTTGTTGTGAGCTCTTTTGTGTTGGTGTCAGTGTTATGTTTTGGGGAGGGGTTTTTTTCATTTGTGTGTCTGAGGTGTGTTTTCTTTTTTTTCTTTTGATTGTGTGGAAGTGCTCCTCCTCGTCTGACGACGAACTAGGGTCATCTTCCGCGTTGGAGGGGAGGGGTATATTTTCGGGTTGTGTTTGCGATAGATAGATAGATAGATAGATAGATAGATAGATAGATAGATAGATAGATAGATAGATATGTTTCTTTTATTTGCCACCAGGGCATCAAAAGTGGGACAAGTACAATGGGGGGAGTTTACAAAACAAGGCGTCCTCAATAAGGAGGAGGCAATAACAATATATAAAAATAAAATAAAATGTAACAAAGAATAAAATTTATAACAAAGTCCTCAATAGAGAGGAGGCGCCTTGGGGGTTCGCTCACACCCCGAAAAAAGTGTGCAACCCTTCTCCTCAGGAGCACAGAGAAGGGGTGCTCCCTTGGTCTTTCATCTTCCTCACCTATAGTCTGATGTAGAGTGAAGGCCCATTCACACGGGCCATTCTCGCCACTTTCACCCATCTTTCATAGAAACGGCTGGGGTGCAGCACCTCTCTCTCCATCCTGATCCTTCTTCCGAAATGATATCGGAAGAAACGGACCAGTTGTTGGCCAGAGAGAAAGGTGTCTGACCTCAGTCCTTTCAGACGCGTCCACCATACAACCTCTTTCGCCATGGCTATTACGCACAGAAACACCGCCTCTCCTTCGTTTTTGAAGAGGGGAGGCGGCTTGATCGTTACAATAGACTCGGTGGTCAACCGGATCGGTCCCACCCTTGACAGCAGTTGTTCGACATAGCCCCACAGATCGGCAATGCCCGAGCAGTGTACCAATGCGTGTGCAACGGTTTCCTCGTCGCACACGCATCTGGGACAGATCTTTTTCGATGGGTCCCTACCCGGGCGCCCGTGTCTGTAGAGTCTTTCTCGAACGGGCAGAGCCCTTCTGTAGCATTGCCAGGCCAGGGACCTCTGGAAGTTATCCATGGGTCCCGGGCTGAATGTCCTACCGAACAGGTTGGCCAGTTCGTCTTCCTCCATGCCTAGGGCTTCTCCGAGGGCGTCGTCGCACCTGCTAACCACCAGCCCTCTATAGAATGATGAGGTGGATTCTCCACTGACCGCCGGGTCCGCCTGCCAGAGAGCCGTGAGCGCCTGGGCACACTCAGTGTGCCAGGCGCCCAGTTTTCTCGGTCTTTGCTTGACCCAGGATTGCAGCTCGGTGAGTGAGACGAGTCTGGGAAAGGCTCGCCTCACAAACGGGGCCCACACCGGTTGACCAGAGAGGAATACATGAAGGTGCCGTAGCCTTAATGCGTGTTTACGTATCATTAGCCACGGCATCCCCAGCCCTCCTTTCGAAGGGTGTTGACAGCAGATGGATCTCCTCACCATAGGAGCCCGCTTCTTCCAAAGGAATTGGAAGAGTGCGCGCTCCATTTTGGAGAGCGTTTGCCTTGGGCAAGGCACAACGGTCAGGCGGTAGTAGATGACGGACGCTATATAAGTGTTCGCCACCTCCGCCCGACCTTTCAGGGACAGTTTGCACTCGGCCCACTTCTGGGTCAGTGCAAACACCCTGTTCGTCACCTCACCCCAGTTCTTCTCCACCTGGAGGTCT
This sequence comes from Eledone cirrhosa, assembly GCA_964016885.1. NCBI lineage: Eukaryota > Metazoa > Mollusca > Cephalopoda > Octopoda > Eledonidae > Eledone > Eledone cirrhosa. The sequence goes on from OZ024762.1 coordinate 26,975,580, forward strand.
GGTCCGAACCAGACCCCGAGCAACTTCACCGGGCCCTCCGTCCAGCGCCCGACGACGCCATCGGAGGGCATCGATCTGCCCCTCCACGTGCCGAGTTGCAGACCGATCGACTTGTCCCGGTTCAGCTTAGCCCCTGTAAACCTTTCGTACTCCTCCAGTAAGGTGCCGATCGCCCCGATTTCCGAGGCCGTCGACACCATTACTGTTACGTCATCGGCGTAGGCTGACACCGCTTTCCGCAATCCCGGTTCCAACGGGATGCCCTGCAACAACTCCAACTTCTGCAGCAGTGGCTCTAGAGTCATTAGATACAGGAGGGAGGAGAGAGGGCACCCCTCTCGGATGGACCACGCGATTTCGAACGGCTCCGAGAGGTAGCCGTTCACCTTGACCCTAGATCAGATGCGGCTGCTGTGCATGCCATTGATCCAGCCCCTGAAAACGGGTCCGAAGCCTGCCGCCGCTAGCACCGCATCCAGGTAACCATGGTCGACCTTATCGAATGCCTTAGATTGATCCAAGTTGATCAGGGCCCCACCAAAGCCGGGTTCGTTCCCAACCCTCTCTATGATGTATCGCACGAGGTGGAGGTTATCGTGGATGGACCTGGACGGGATAGCACATGTCTGCGCATCTCCCACCAGGTTGCCCACGACAAGCGCCAACCTCTTTGCTAGCACCTTGGCCAAAATCTGTAACTCTGTATTTAGCAGAGTTATGGGCCTGAAATTATTTATATCGTCCCCCTTGTTCTCGTCCTTCCTCACTAGCGTGACTACACCCTTGGTCACAGCACAGGGAATTCTCCCGTTCTGTTGCCAGTTGCAGTAGACCGCCTCGAGGAGATTGGGGAACAAGTCCGGCATAGCTAGATATAGTTCGTATGGAAGACCATCGAGACCCGGTGATTTGCGTTTGCCGCATTGGCTCAGCACGTCCTCTATCTCAACGGCTGAAATCGGCTCCTCGCAGGACTTCGCCTCCCTGTCCGAGAGACGCGGCAGGCCGAGGAGGTATGGACCGAAGTCCACGTCCCCAACCGGCCCCCCGCCCCTTCCGAACAATCCGGCAAAGTGCTTTTGAAAAGCCTCGCACATCTGCTTAGGTTCAAGGATCACCTGTCCATCCTGGTCTCGCAAAGACCGGATAGTGGATCTGCTCCCTCTTCTGGCTTCTGTCACGCGGGCCCAGCTAACAGCTTTGGTCCCCTCGTTTCCCAGAGCACGTATTTTGCTTCGGACGATGCAGCCTTCGTGTTTCGCGTCGAAGAACTGGCCCAGGGCCGTTCTCGACGCTAGCTCTCTGGCCACGTCGCCGCTTCTAATTGCCTCTTCTACGCTATCTACCAACTCCCTTTCCTTCCTATTTCTATTGGAGGCTAACTCCTTACTAAATTCTATAGAGACTACTCTAATCTCTCTTTTGAGAGATCCCCACCACCTGCTGTTGACGATGGCGCCCGTCAACCGCTCCTTAACTAAAGTGCTAATCCGGACCCTGTAAGCCTTACTTGCCGGTAAGGACAAGTTGAGCTTCCAGTAACCGGGTCCCTGTCTATGAGTTCTGTCAAGGTTGACAATGCAGGTCACTAACTTGTGGTCTGAATAGCCAACCATGCGCATTTTTGGACAACTTAAAAAGTCCTTATCCTTAATTCTAACTAAGAACCTATCTAGGTACGACCTAGATGATCCGCTACGATTTGCCCAAGTCCAGGTTGGCGCAGTCGTAAAATCTAGTCGATATCTATCGGCCAGGTCAAATCGACCGATTAACCCTTTGAGGCTTTTACACCCCTCTCTATCGGGACAGGCCCCTACGTAGTCCCAGCGTGCATCTAGGATACCATTCCAGTCCCCCACCAATAGCAAGGAGCGGGACGTCCCTAGAAAAGTCTCCAGACGATGGAAGAAGTCCGGCCGCATTGACCCGAAAGGGCCGTAGGCGGCTACCAACCTAAACGCTCCGCCTTTACCACTGCCAAGGTCCAGAACCACTAGTCGACCCTCCGGGTCCAAATGTACCATCTGTGTTGCGAGACCCAGATGTTTTTGTAGCAGAACGACAACTCCACCCCCACCTCCGGGCTGACAGAGAGATGCGTGCATCTCAAAGTCATCAAAGGTGGGGGCCAGCTGTTGCACGTTGCTGATCCGCGCCTCGCAAATAACCATCACATCTATACGTTGTGACCTGAGGTCATTTAGAAGCATTGCTTGCTTCCAAGTTGAGCCCAGGCCACGCGCATTTAAACAGCCTACTCTTAGCATAGCCATGTTGGTGGTGAAGAGAATAGGCACTTACCTCTCTGCGTCCCGGGTATCGGGCTGCACAATTTCCATTAGGGTGGGGGATGGGTTGTTGGGTGGGGTGGTGGTTTGTGGAAGTGTAGGGGCATCAGTGTGTTGTGTGGTTGGGGAGCTTGGAGTTGTGTGGGTGTTTTGGGAGGGGGTGGGGTAGTTTTTTAGGAGGACGCGGTTAATGGGCCCGACGCAGGGGGGACCTACGTCCTCTTTAAAATTGTTTTTTAAAGTTTTATAGGTGTCCTGTGGGGCATTAATCATTTTGAGGTGGGGGAAATCCCCTGCCTGGGTGAAGTTAGGCCCTTGTGTTTTTATTAGATTGTTGTTGTACACAATGTTTAACAGTTTTTTGTTTCTTGTATTTATGTATGTGTATGCATGTTTTTGTTTTTTGTGTGGTGTTTTTTGTTTGCTGTTGTTGTGAGCTCTTTTGTGTTGGTGTCAGTGTTATGTTTTGGGGAGGGGTTGTTTTCATTTGTGTGTCTGAGGTGTGTTTTCTTTTTTTTCTTTTGATCGTGTGGAAGTGCTCCTCCTCGTCTGACGACGAACTAGGGTCAACTTCCGCGTTGGATGGGAGGGGTATATTTTCGGGTTGTGTTTGCGGTGCGGGTGTTTTGGAAATTGTTTTTGTTTTTTGAGTGGAGGGGATGGGTTGGACATTGTTTTGTTTTGGTTTGAGCTGTGGTGGTTGTTTTTGTAGTGGTAGTTGTGGTGATTGTGTTGGTTGTGCAGTTGTTGGTGGTGTAGGCAGGATTGGGGTTTTCTTATTAAGTTGGGGACAGACAGCCCTCGGGTGACCTCTGGTTCCGCAGAGGTAACACGAGGGCCGTCTACCCTCAACGGTAATGTTGATGAAGGTTAGATCATCCAGTATGACGCTTTCAGGGCTCTGGGCGATCCTTTCGGGCCTCATTTGAACTACAAGTTCGAGGCTCGTTCCAATGAACGCGTCACCCGATGCCTTTCCCATGGACACCAGCATGTCATCCTCCAGGTCCAGGAAACCTGTCAAAACCCACCATATGTCCATAATCGGCAGGATGGCGTGGATTCATTCAGAAGGATAGATAGATAGATAGATAGATAGATAGATAGATAGATAGATAGATAGATAGATAGATAGATAGATAGATGCCGAGTAAAATCGGGGGATAAACACAGTTAATAAAGGCACTCTGTACATGAGTAGAGTGTACGTATCATAATTTAATATAGAAATGCCTGATGATTTCAAAAGAATGAAACAAATCTACTCCTCTAGGTGCCATCTCTATTTTAAATAATTATATATATATATATATATGTGTGTGTCTGTGTTTGTGTTTGTTTATGTGTATGTTTGTGTGTGTGTGTGGATGAGTGTGTACCGGGTTCATTTAGGGGTAGCCACAGTAGGTAAGATACACAGTACATAGCCGAGTATAAATATTTAAGAAATGGCTTCTACAGGTCTAGAACTGTTTCATTCGTAGGAAATCATCAAGAAAGCTGACTGTCAATATTATGGTGGTATATATATATATATATATATATATATAAGCTAGTGCCGTGACGGGGATGACTTCCAATTGCAAGATTTTTTATATGGAAACGTGTGTTATATGACTCTCCCAAATATACAATATACATAAAGCAAAATTGTCTAGTTTAAATACTCTTTATTATGTCTAAAATCAGAGTAACTACATAAGATATAATATATATATATATATATATATATATATATATATATATATATATATATATATATATATATATAGATAGATAGATATGAATATAAGGGCGCTGCGGAGTTGCAAATGGGTTACATATGAAAAAAGTTTGTCCTTCATCAGTGATCTTCCAGCCATCATAGGCATTTCATCGCTTTAAAGACCATATACCTCCGGTTGGTGCGAGCAATGGCTAAAAAAAGACGTTGGGACACGTAAATAAAGGGGACGCGAGGGTAAACAAACAAAATGGTGAAGCAACAGAAAGTGAGGAAGAAAGAGACAAGTCCCAGATTTCTATGAATTTAAATTCGGTGAAATCGTGAACGAGAGAATAAAGACCATCAAACCTGGTTGAAATGTGAGCAAGGAAGGAATTTCGGACAGGTCTAACGGGAGGAAGAAGGGGTCTGGTCTGCGAATTCGGTAAACATAAGTTCTGTGAAATCGTAGACGAGAGAGAGAAAAAATTCATACCAGCTTGGCCAGCGTGCGGGAGAAAAGAATTACACACAGGTCAAGCGGAAAGAAAGAGGAGGAGGAGAGGTAGTGACAGAGAATGAGTGAGTGAAGGGTGAGGAAGAGGCTAACAGAGAGAGAGAGACTGCTAGAAAGGGTAAAGATACATAGAACGAAATATATATATATATATTGTTATACTTGGGGAGGGTCATATTTGTGTAATATTGCCAGAATTAATAACAGAACACACTCACTGTTTGGTTGGTTTTCGCTTCTCACTGTCTTTTATATCGGTAATCTAACTTACTCGGTCCTCAATGTTGCCATTGACTGACTGACGGTCAAAAATAATACAGATACAATATAGACACAAACACACACACACACACACACACATATATATATATATATATATATATATATATATATCACGATAAATTAATATTTATGTTTTATTGATAGCGCACTGTATCTCTCTCTAGTGTGTTACCTTTTCAACATATTGTATTTTAAAGAGCTCAGGATTTCTTCTCCTTTGAGCACATTTTATTTATCACATTCATAAGAATTAATATAAGTTTAACTCTGTAAGTATACCTATCAATTAATTAAATTTCCTTTTATGTATCTAGATTCCTTGAAATTTAAACAGGAGTAGTATTTCTCACTAACACCCTCATCCCACAAAAAATTATTTTCCCTTCGCTTTTAATAGCATTCCTTAATAACATCAATTTTGGGGGAATCCTTCACTATCTCATTGACTTGACCTCATTTTAACCCCTTTCTTTCTATTGCTCCTTATTCTTTTCATTCAAAGCATAAATTTACATTCCTCCACTCCTAGCATAAAGTTCAACTACTGTTAGTCTATCAACTTGACCTCTAACTCTTTTCTATTGGTCAATTCAAAACCTGTTTCCAAACAGACTTTTTGTATTAATACTTTGTTTCTTTCAATAAACATACTTCATCATTTCTGAAGATGGCATATATAGGTGAAGGTATGTATATCTCCTCTGATAATTTGTAATTTTTTTTCTAGATCTTTAATATGATATACATTCCAACACACACATATATATATCCCAGAAACGACCGTAACGTGATGATTTCTTTTTAATGTAAGGAACCTGCTCGTTGCTTTTATTTCATGGTTTTTATTAATATATACTGTATATATATATGTTCGTTGTAAGAAACGAGAATATATATCGTGAAATGCGACAGTTAGTTGATGCGTGAGAGAAAAAGTTTGTCTGAACGCGAATTCCACATGTGCGTGTGTCCGTTTCTTTGAGTATTCTCATAGTTTGTCGATAAATTTGCTGTGTATTCGTAATGTTACCCACACAACTCCAGAATCTGCTATCTTTTTCTTTTTTCGGGGTGACCACTTATAGCGATGAACGGCTGCGTGTTTGTATCACGTCAGGGTTACCAATGTAGAGAGAGTACTGGGTTGTATGAATGTAACAAGGAATACATTGTTTGTGTGTATAATATTTAATTAACAATGGTAGATAGTATAGTTGAAATGTCAAAGAAATAGATGATAGAATGAAACAAAGTTAGTCGTTACCGTTTTGATTGCCAGCCAAACGCGGCTGGCAGAGGACGCCTGGCCAAGGCCAGGCGCCGGGAGGCCAAATGAGAGGCAGAGCCAAATGAGAGAGTGAGAACTTAAAGTTGTTAGTTTTATAGGGTTCTGACCGGAAGTTACAGAAAGGGTTCTACTTCCCGTCTAGATGTTAATCCAAACAAGGGAGACAACCGCTACATATATATATATTATATATTTATATATATATATATATATATATATATATATAAATATATATATATATATATATATATATATATATAATATATATATATATATAGGAAAAAGTATGACCTCACTCTACTACCCTAAGTATTGAGTACTCTGGTGCGTTATGGTCCATCTGGTTCCTTACCATATTTCCTTTGTTTTATATGTATATATATATATATATGGTGGCTGCCAACTCGTTTTCAAGTACGCCCATGACTTTATATCCATGTAGGAGAACTCCTACCGATGCGCTGAACGAGTGACTTTTTAGTCCAGCCAGCGACTTGAAAACTCTGAAACAAACACTACAATTGTAACAATTATTGACACATAGTGCTGGGCCCATGGTACCATGTGGCGACAAGTGCAGAGATCTCCAGATATAAAGTAATGCTTATGCCGTGAAGCTTTTATAGTGAGCAAAGGCACTGCACAACGCCAGTCCCACTCTCTTAACCAAGATGATATTTACCAAAAAGAAGAACAAGTCAACATCTTTGGATACCATCAGGGTTGCAGGTGTTATATAAGAGTTTTCCTTCTCCTAGAATTCTGCCTTGACAAAGGCTAAGGGGTCATCTCTCCCTGTGATTTTGGATGGCCATTGACTCTTACGAGCTCCTTTGCGCTTTGACAGGTTTTGTTTTTAGTCCTGCAGGATGTCCAAAGTCACCCTCCTCACCAAGAAACCTTGGTGGGGTTGCCAGTTTAGTCGCCAACGACCCGACCATGAGACAGGTTGTACTGGGATACATGTTACCAGTAGCACCAACTGGTGACTTGACATATATATATATACTCCTATATTCATACATATATTATAAGTATATTAATGTGAGTATGTATATATATATATATATGGTGAGGAGGGTGACTTTGGACATCCTGCAGGACTAAAAACAAAACCTGTCAAAGGGCAAAGGAGCTCTTAAGAGTCAATGGCCATCCAAAATCACCGGGAGAGATGACCCCTTTAGCCTTAGTCAAGGCAGAATTCTAGGAGAAGGAAAACTCTGATATAACACCTGCAACCCTGATGGTATCCAATGATGTTGACTTGTTCTTCTTTTTGGTAAATAGCATCTTGGTTAAGAGAGTGGGACTGGCTTTGTGCAGTGCCTTTGCTCACTATAAAAGCTTCACGGCACAGGCATTGCTTTATATCTGGAGATCTCTCTGCACTTGTCCTCACATGGGCCCAGCACTATGTGTCAATAATTGTCCTACCATGGGCCTAGCACTATGTGTCAATAGTTGTCACAGGTGTAGTGTTTGTACCAGAGGTTTCAAGTCGCTGGCTGGACTAAAAAGTCACACTCGTTCAGCGCTTCGGTAGGGGTTATCCTACATGGATGTAAAGTAGTGGCCGTACTCGAAAACGAGTTGGCAGCCACCATATATATGTGTATGTGTTTGTGTCTGTGTATTCAGTAAAAATAGCTGCCACAAAGAAAAAGAATTAAAAAAGTGTAAATGAGTTCGTGCCACCAGGTGGCTCTCCTCTCTCGTCTAACTCCAACATACAAGCTTCTCTTTAAATTTATTTATGAAAATTCTCGTCTTTCACATTTTCTTATTGAAACCTAACGTTTGCTACTGTGTCTGGATTTGTTCAGAAAATCGATATTACATTTGTCTACTAGATCTGTCCTAATTAACTTCGTATTAATAATTAAGATAACCGAAATGATTTAATTGATACGGTGAATGTCAAGAGGTCGGCGTATCAATAGCATGTGTCTGCTTTTGATAGAGCAAATTGATGATGATTATGATAAATATCTATATATACATGTATATACAAATGTATACCTCTATAATTGTAAGAGTATATATATATATATATATATATATATTAAGTTTAGGAAAAACACACTCAGGAGAAAAAGCTACCTAAGACGACTGAATGGTGATCTAGGAAAATTGAAGAACTCGACCACATTTTGGTACACGCAGATAAAACTAACAACCTGTACGATATGGATAGAGTAACCTATGACGATTTGATAACTAGAGAACCTAGGAAAAGCTACAGAAAAACTATACGGGCCAACTTGGATGTAATCAACACGGAGGCCAATAGCGTCATGACTAAAATCAGTATTGAAGATAAAACGGAACCCTTCCATCCTAGAACTCCGAGGATTTTGTTGAAGGACCACAAATTAGACTTTGAATCATCAAGACCTGTCAGACTGATAGACCCTTCGAAGTCAGACATAGGAATCGTGAGTAAAAACATCCTTGATAAAATAATCCCCACTCTAGTTAGGAGTTCGAAGCTTAAATTTTGGTCAGGAACTAGTGAGGTAATTAACTGGTTTGAGAAATCGCAGAATAAGAATAGCACTAAGTTTATACAGTTCGATATCTCTAATTACTACTCTTCGATCTCTCCAACTATTCTAGGTAGGGCCCTTAACTTTGCTACACCGACCTTACATCCGAAGAAATTAACACTATTCTTCTAGCTAGGAAAACCTTAATTGAGTTCAACGGTGACTTGTGGACCAGGAAGGATTGGCCAGATAATTTCGACATCACCATGGGATCCACGGACTCGGCATAGGTGACAGATCTGATGGGCATTTACTTCCTTGACTGTCTCTGAGTGGAAATGCCCCACTTGGGAGGCGGCCCTTACCGTGACGACATTTTGTTTACTGTGTCGTTCCATAATAATAGTATGGTAGAGAAAGTGAGGAAAAAAACTAAGCAAATTCTTCAAGAACATAGACCTAAGTATAGTATTTGAAGAGAACTTTAAAATAGTTAATTTTCTAGATGTTACACTAACCTCAATTCAGGACTCTTCCAACCCTATCACAAACCCAACGAGAATCTGAACTATGTCAACGCAAAATTGAACCACCCTAGAATAGTCACTAACGGTATTACCAAAAGCGTCTCTAGTAGAATTTCAGGAATATCTTCCAATGAAGATACCTTTAATAAGATCTATAATAGCGCCCTAGAACGCGCGGGGCATAGCGAGGGATTCTCATTCAAACGTCCATTAAATAGTAGTAACAACACTGCCTGCGATAGCTTAGGCCAAGATAGTGACACTCTAGTTAACAGCAGGCGTGATACAAGGGAGGATTTATATAGACTTCATGTTGTATTGCCTCCTAGTCCCAATGTTGATGGTACCAATGGAAACAACCAGCCAGGTACTAACACGGGGTCTGAGCACCGTAACGCCAGCGGAAACTCTAATTGTAACCTTAATGGTAAAACAACCGTTGAACGTAAGATGGAACGAGGGTCGGGTAAAGGGAATAGAGATAGGTGTAGCAGACGCATAGTGGATTTAATCCCGGCTATCGAGGGTAATCCCAATGGCTGCACCGGGGGGGTACACCGCCTCGGGGACTTGGGACGATTCAGAACACAATCGTGACACCCCAGGACACCATCGACCCACAGGCAATTTCCAGTTATAATAGACCAGTAGCTACTAAGGTGACAGGTATCACTAATATAGTTAATAAGAACAAGAGGCATCGGACCAGAAAAAATCATGTGGTATATGGTATAATCCCCTTACTCCACTGGCCTGACCACTAGTAGAGCTAAGCTTTTCTTTAAGGCCTTATACAAATGCTTCCCTAGATCACACAGATACTATAAAATATTCAATAGGAATACCATCAAGCTGTCCTACTCCACAACTAGTAACATAGCTCAGAATATAGCTAAAATGAATTATAGTAGACTTAGGACAGCCCAAGGGGGATCTCTGTATATAATTCATTGTCGCTTAGGTGTTCAAAGGCTAGGTTGTTGTATGCGTCATCTCTCAAGCAACATACAAAAACCTAGCCTTTGAACACCTAAGCGACAGTGAATTATACACAGAGGTCCCGGACATGACTGCAGCCCAGATCGAAAAACAGACCAACTCCATCTGGTTCGATATCTGTAGGAGAAGACAACTCCCAAATAAAGTTAAGCTCAACTACACCACTAGAAATAGCAGACTGTCCACTTTCTACCACCTCATCAAGACCCACAAGAATAGTACTAAGACGCAAATAAGAACCATCGTCTCTAGCATAGAAGGACCCCTATACAAAATTTCCTGGCTCCTCTCCCAGGTCCTCAAGCCTCTACTCCCCACCTTTCCCGGGCATGTCAGTAGCTCCGACGAAGTTATACGTAGACTACACCAACTCCAGCCAGAACAACTTAAATTAAATAGATACGCATTTAGCCTCGACGTTGTCTCCCTCTACACTACAGTCCCCGCTAATCCACCTGTCGATTTATTGAGGGGCTGCATGGTCGCAGGGGACATCCACTGCTACGGCCTCCATCCGACGGATATACACCAGCTTTTGTCCTTCACAGTAGACAACACGTACTTCACCTTCCACCACCACACATACAGACAGACAACAGGATTACCCATGGGATCTAGCCTATCGGGCCTGCTGGCCATCACCTATATGAACCAGCTAGAATGCCGAGCCCTCAACACCTGCCATTCCCATACCATCTTCACCCGATATGTAGATGACATACTCATCCTTACATCATCCCGTGAGGAGGCAGATAAAATATACACAACATTCTCCAGCATGGACGCCAGTATAAAGTTCAGCAGGGAACACCCCGATGACCACGGATCCCTATCCCTACTGGACTTCCAACTCAGGGTAACAGAGGAAGGCAACATCCACACCTGCTTCTATAAATAAGCCGCCAGCAGGGACCTGTTCGTACATTTCAGATCGGCCCTCCCAGCCGGCGCTAAGTTCGGATACATAAGGAACGAACTTACACGTATCCGGAACAAATGCACCGACGCTAGAGACCGAGACACACACACCACTCATTTCCTGGAAGTACTCAAACTGAACGGATACACGACATCCACCACAAACCGTACCAGAAAGAACAGAGGACACCACACCCGAGGCACTGAAGTGTGTATGAGCCTCTGGTGGAGTGTCTTTTGGTTAGCTGTCCGCGTAGAGAAGGACCTGAGTGGGCCAGTTGGTTATCTAGTCCCTCTCGTCTGATAGCTCTGCGAATGTCTGTTGTTGTTTCGTCACTGAAGTGTGGGAGCTTCAGGAAGCAAGTGCTTCCTGAAGCTCCCACACTTCAGTGACGAAACAACAACAGACATTCGCAGAGCTATCAGACGAGAGGGACTAGATAACCAACTGGCCCACTCAGGTCCTTCTCTACGCGGACAGCTAACCAAAAGACACTCCACCAGAGGCACATACACACATGTATGTATATATATAGAGAGAGAGATATATGTACGTTTGTGTGTGTATATGTGTGTTAGTTTAAAATTGTACCCCCAGCTCATCGATATTGAAACAATTCTAATATGCCAATAATGTTTATATATGTGCTGCAAAAGTGACTTTGTTCATACTTATATAAATATATCTTTATACATACACTCACGCACATATATATATATAGATAATAAGGGTTGACGGACCCAACATATTTATCAATGCCAGTACCGGTTGTATCTCAGCGCACTCAATGGGCAATGTAAGATACATTACTACATAGTTATATATATATGGGGTAAGAGTTAGGACCCCGACGGCTGAGCTCCGGCCGTTTCGACAGCTAGATCCGAACTCAGTTCGGATCTTGCTGTCGAAACGGCCGGAACTTAGTCGCTGGGGCCCTAACTCTTTTCCTATTAACCACTCTACTACCCTAAGTTTTGAGTACTCTGGAGCGTTATTGTCAACCTGGTATATCCCTTCCATATACGGTACCGATTGTGTTGTTATTTATGTTTACATTTTACATATATATTTATTTATTTATTTATTTGTCTATAGGACGAAAGAAACGACAAAAGATTACCAGGTAACTGACTTTTTCGTTATCTTCATCTCACCGTTCATTTTGAATTGTTTAACCTCATATAACTTTCCACATTTTATATATATATATATATATATATATATATATATATATATGAATATTTATTTCATGATTTTAAAAATTCATGTGAGAATGATGTTTAGCTCAAATATAAAACGACCACCTGCATGTAGAGTCTAACTAACGACCTTATCAATGCTAATACCCTAACCCTAAGCCTAACCACTATTCCACTCTCATTTTTTTTACTATCTATTTAATATGTCGAAAGCTCATTACCATTTTTAATGCTTACGGCGTTATTAAATTCATTTCATTTCTATGTTATTCGCATTTCTTACATTGCAAAAATATGCAATCTTGTACAGCCATTTTGTTTTTCCTTTCGAGATACGGTGAAAATGTATGCATAGCTCATGACGTCACAACATGAACGAAATATTACCATCGTTATCTCTCATATTTTCTTCTCTCCAGGGACAGGGAAATAATATTACTTATTGACTAATATTGCTATGTCTTTTTAATATTCCCTCGAGGTAAATTCATTTCTAGCTACCGGTTATAATGTCACTTCTTTAACATATGTTAACGTTAAGTTGAGGATTGATTTTCTTGCCAGTGGCGTCGTTGAATAATTCTAGTTCAATACACAAATTTGAATTCTCTACGCCGACGAATATAAAATCGTATTCGTTCATTTCCCGATTATTTCCTTTTAATTTTACCAAGTACTGTGGAGGCTATATCTCGCTAATGAGCTCAGAATAAGATAGAAAATTGCTATATTTTTGGTCTTCGGGATTTTGCTGTTTCCTAGAAACCAAATATGATATCATTTTTCTTTTTTGTTTTTTGTATTTTTGTTGTTTTTTTTACCGATCATTAGGTTGTACTGAATAAACCAAACTGGTTCACGTCGTATATATGTATATATATGTGTGTGTGCCTATGATTATATATATATATATATATATATATACGTACTGATATATCCATATGCATACATTTCTACAAACATTCCTACGCACACATGTACATTATCACACTCATACATAGTTACATATACACATATATATAAACTTCCATACATAAATACATACACATTCATACTTAAATACATAACTACATACATACATATATGCATATATATATACATACGTACGTACAAACATACATACACACCCATACAGACACACAGACACGCATACTTGAATACATAACTACATACATAGGTACATTCATACATATATTACTACATACATACAAAACTATATACATATATACATATATACATGCATATACACTTACAGACACACAGACACATACTTAAATACCTGATTACATACATACATTAATTACATACATTCATACCTACACACGTACGTACATTCAATCGAATGTGGCTTTTTAGCCCAGCCAATGATCTAAAATGTCTTGCACTGAGTCGGCAACCAAAACATTCACTGGGAATAGCCGGCTGTGGTTGGAGTTCCTGTAATTTTGCATGTCGTTTGAGCCCTCCTGCTGATTTACATTCTCTACCATATGCTTGGCAAGCATGATGTGTAGCATCTCCAACAGCAGCCTGGTAGTCAACCACTGGTCTTACTTTATGACTGCGAAGATGACTTTCGAGTCCAGCTTTGCTTAGGCAGAGTCTCGCACAGACGCTGCATGTCAGCACCATAGGAGGACCCTCGCCGTCTGGAAGTGCATCAGCAATGCCCTTCCTCACATCCCGCTTTACTTTCTCGTATGCGATTCGAGATGCCTCAAAGGCAACTTTTCCCTCATATACAGTCTTTCTCCATTTATTACGATCAGCAGCAACATTTTCCCATGTATCAGCAGAGATGTTAGCGTCTTTCAAAGAGGCTTTCAAGGAAATCAAGGAATTCTTATACCTCTTTATACCCCTTTTCATATACCTCTTTATACCTCTTATTTAGCTACATAACTACATATATATACACACACACATACACATACATAGATGCATAACTACATATACACACACACACATACATACATAGATACATAACTACATATATACATACACGCAGACACATACATAGATACATAACTACATATATACATATATACATACACACATACACATACATACATAGATACATAATTACTTATACACACATACGCATACAGACATACATAGATACATAATTACATATACACACATACACATACATACATAGATACATAACTACATATACGCACACACACATACACATACATAGATACATAGATACATAACTACATACATACATAGATACATAGATACAAAACTACATACATACATAGATACATAACTACAAATATACAAACACACATACATAGATACATAACTACATATATATACATACACACATACACATACATACATATATACACACATACATATATACATACACACACATACCCACATACATAACTATATAATAAATGTCTGGCAATTACTTAACATCCAACACAAACAAACAAAAAAAATGGTAGACAACAACAAAAAAAGCAAAATAAATACATTACGGAAACGATTAAAGAGCTACAAAAACAAATACTACTACAACTACTACAGCAACAGCAAATACTACTACAACAACAACTACAACTACTACAACAACAAATACTACTACTACAACTACTACAACAATAACAAATACTACTACTACAACTACTACAACAACAACTACAACAACAACAAATACTACTATAACTACAACAACAACAACAGCAACAAATACTATAACTACAACAACAACAAATCCTACTATAACTACAACAACAAATCCTACTATAACTACAACAACAACAACAACAACAAATACTACAACTACTACAACAACAACTAGTACAAGAACATCGGCAATAACAACAACAGTAATAAAAGGAAGCAAATGATTATGGTGACCGTCATTGTAAATGCTCTGTTAAAATCTATTGTGACGTCGATAGGGTAGTTTTATCGTACCATCAACGACAACTGTCCGCCATTACAGTTTGTTTGCTAATAATCCGCCATTAATATACGCCATTTTCGGTGACATTAGAAATATACTATCTCCCACTGTTCTCTCTGATGATCAGAGAGAATTTTAAATGTTTACCACTTCTACCTCCTCCTTCGCCTTCTTCCTCCTCTTCCAGCACCCCTTGCTCTTGCTGCCGATAATATTTACTACACATATACCCAACACACACATACACATACATATCCAACATATACACAGACATACACACGCACACATATATACATACATAACGACAGACGCATATATATATATATATATATATATATATATATATATATATAGATATATATATATATAGATATATGTATGTATATAGATATATATATCTATGTATATATGTATCTGTGCATGTATATAAATACATATGTTTATATATATATGTGTGTGTGAATGTATGTATATATATATATATATATATATGTGTATATATATGTATATTTACATGTATATATATATATATATATATATATATATATATATATATATATATATATATATATATATATATATATATATATGTATGCATGTGTGTGAATACACCCATGCACATACATAGAAACAAAAACATACACATGCGCACATATATGCGTACGTTTATATCTCTCTATATATATACGCGGGTGAGGTGGAGAGAGAGAGAGAAAGGTTGAGAATGAGAAAGAAGTGAAGTAATGTTTGTGTCTATGAATGTGTGTGTGTACATATGTACATATGTATATATGTGTATACGTGTGTATATATTTATATTTAGGTATGTGTTTGTGACTGTGTAGAGAGCAATTCGCACTAGGTTATATTCAATATAGATTAGCTTATAGTTTCTCGCCGACAGAGAGACGTAGAACGCAGAGCGATATACAGATTCGCAGACGCCAAGAGCTTACTGGTGAACGCTACCCTGCTAAAAATAGCAGCGAACGTTCCCTCAATGCACACATTTAGCCTCTTAATAAAACGAGAAACATTGAATATTGTAGTCCAAGAATGCTAACCCGGGCCTAACCTCGAGCAACATCAACAGCAGCATCTACAGCAATAATAACAACAGCAGCAACAATACTAACAACATCAACAGCAATAACAATATCTATAGAAGCAAAATACGCGCCAGCAGCAACAACAGCAATTACGAAAGCAGCCGGAACAGTAACAGCAACAACAAAAATAACAACAACAGCGATAGAAATAACAACAATAACAACAGCAACAACAGCAGCATCAACAACAATAGCAACTGCAGCAGCAATAAAAATATCAATAACAGCAACAACAATAACAATAGCAGCAACAACAATAACAGCAGCAACAACAATAGCAACAACACCAACAACAATAACGCCAACAATAACACCAACAATAACACCAACAATAACAACAACAATAACAACAATGCCAATAACAACCACAACAGCAAAAACAAAAAAAGAACGGCCATAACTTAGAAATTTAGAAACTTAACGACGTAGCTGAGTTAAGATTTGAACTTCCGTTGATCTCCCGATTAGGTTTAACTTAGATCACAAGTTGACCCACCAAGAAGGTGTTATGGTTAAGAGAACGGAGGGGAAGATGAGCAGTGATTTGACTACTAATGAGAGGGTCAGGAGAAATTTAGCAGTAATTTGACAACCATTAGTGACCCACTAACGAGTGGGTGTTATATTTAGAGATCAGTGGGAGGAGATGGGATGTAATGTGACCACCATAGCTGACCTAACAACCAGAGGGGGTTACAGTATAGAGCCAAGGATTTGGCCACCATTGGTGATCCACCAATGAGAGGATGTTATAGTTAAGGATTAGGCGGAGAAGATGGGAAATAATTTGACCACCATAGCTGACCTACTAACGAGAGAGTGTTACAGTTAAGGGACAGGGATTTGGCCACCATTGCTGGCCCACCAACATAAGGGTGTTCCAGTTGAGGGTCAAGGGAAGAAAATGGCCAATAATGTGGCCTCCATTACTACTCAGCAATGATACGGTGTTATAGTTAAGGGCTAAAACAGTGAAACACCCAATGGACGTTGTCTGTGCGACAGCTCACATCTATGCAGGTTTAGCTGGGCTCCTCCAAGGTATATGTCGTTGGAGTTGTCTTGGATAATTTAAGGATAGGGACCCCAGTCCTATCTCATTTCTACAGCTGAGTAAACTGGAGCAACGAGAAATAAAGTGTCTTGCTCAAGGAAACAACACATCACCCGGTCCGAGAATTGAACCTTTCGATTGCAAGTCCAATGCTCTAACCACTAAGCTATGCACCTTCACCAATGGACGTTGCACACAGTGGGTTGACATCAGCTCCTCCTGGCCAAGGCGATGTTTTACCAAAGTTGAATGAATGTGAGCCATCTTCTTTAAGATGTAATTATGTCTACATCATCTCCAGAGTCTGTCGTTCAGACAACATTGACCAAAAATCAATAATGCGCATTCCATGCCAAAAATACGTGGAAATCTAAGGGTCATGGTTGAATAACTCTGCCAAAATCAATGCCACTAGATACGTTGCTGATTGATTCCGTTTATCGATCTCTGACACGCAATTTGTCTGGCCTATATTCAAATGACAATCAACGACAAGAAACAGGTGGATAGGTGTGTGGGTAGACGGTAGGAGGGTGGGTGACTGTGGTTATGCTTGTGTAGTTTTCAGTTAGTTTTAGTTTAGCATCTGAAAGCTCTGCGTGTGTTTGTATGTATATATGTATGTATATTTATGTTTACACACACACACACACACACACACACACACACACACATATATATATATATATATATATATGTATATATATATATATAAAGAAAAAGAATGACTTCACTTGTAGTTCTAAATAATTTAATTTTATAATATTATAATATGAAGGTGGATTGGCAGTATCGGTAGAGGGTCAGACGCCATGCTTTGCAGCACAGTTACGTCCCTTTACAGACTGCGTTCAAATCCTGTCGAGGTTAACTTTGCCTTTAATCCTTACGGGGTCGATAAAATAAAGTACCGGTAATACACTGGGATAATTGCTGGCCTTGTACCAAAAAGTAGAAACAATTATAATATGAAGTTATACTTTGGGAGGGTCATGTTGCCAATAAGTTGCTTTCACTCCAATTTATTATAAATTAAATTTATAAATTTAAGAACTAAATTTATATATTTAAGAATTTATAAATAGAATTTATAAATAGAAAACATGAATGGAATAGCAACATCACAACTTACAATTAAGAACAAAATGAAAACACACACATAGAACAAACAACCAACTAGTAACATGTAAATAAACAAATAAATAAACAAATAAAAACACACACAGACACCCGGGTGTGACACATGCGGAAACTAATCAC
>OZ024762.1:27001641-27006641 GCA_964016885.1 Eledone cirrhosa
AATCCTTGAAAGGTTTATTATACTATGATCATTTCAATGACCGGGTTCCGTATGAATCCGGTGATATCATCAGGTATTCGAAATATAATACGTGAATGTAATAGATAAAATCCATGGGGCTGAAAATCGAGGACCCGATTTTCAGCCCCATGGATTTTATCTATTACATTCACGTATTATATTTCGAATACCTGATGATATCACCGGATTCATACGGAACCCGGTCATTGAAATGATCATAGTATAATAAACCTTTCAAGGATTTACACAAATCCAGCCTCCTGTCATTTCATTATTATATATATATATAACAACTAGAAATTGATTAACATATAAATAAACATATGAAACAATCACAGGGGATATTTTTTACACGTGTGCAAGCACACATAGCTAGGTAGGTAACTAAATAAAGTTAACTAGAACTTCATAAATAGATACGTTATAATATGATTAATCTTCCCTGTATATATTCCATCAAAGAAATATATTTCTTCAATTAATCGAATGGTAAACCAGGAGGCCGATACTTGGATCTTTCAACAAGGAAGAAGTCCAGCCATCTGTGTTTACGCATTAAGTTCAAATCAGCGACTGGCCAGTAACACGTGCTGTAACTACTAAAAATACACACATCATTCGTCCCAGTGGCGTGAATAGGGTTATCGACAACTAGAAACAGCAGTCAAGTCCTTTCAACAGAGTTAGCTCTACAATTAAGGAGCCGTATTTATATATCTATATCCAAAATTAAGATAAATCAAAGTGAATTTAATCTAAATCAAAATTATGGGTGTCATGCCAGAAAGGCATGCGCCATATCACCCGTAAAAAAGCTCTAAGATTCTATTGAATAGGTCCGAGCATTTTATAACAACTAGAAATTGATTAACATATAAATAAACATATAAAACAATCACAGGGGATAATTTTTACAAGTGTGTAAGCACACATAGCTAGGTAGGTAACTAAATAAAGTTAACTAGAACTTCATAAATAGATACCTTATAATATAATTATTCATATTATATTAATGCGTAAACACAGATGGCTGGACCTTTTCCTTGTTGAAAATCCAAGTATCGGCCTCCGTGGTTTACCATTCGATTAATTGGTGAAATATATGTCTTTGATGGAATATATACAGGGAAGTTTAATCATATTATAATGTATCTATTTATGAAGTTCTAGTTAACTTTATTTAGTTACCTACCTAGCTATGTGTGCTTACACACTTGTAAAAATTATCCCCTGTGATTGTTTCATACGTTTATTTATGTTAATCAATTTCTAGTTGTTATAAAATGCTCGGACCTATTCATTATAATCTTGGAGAGCTTGTTTTACGGTTGATATGGCGCATGCCTTTCTGGCATGACACCCATAACTTTGATTTAGATTAAATTAACTTTGATTTATCTTAATTTGGATATATATATATATATATATATATATATATATATATATATATATATATATATATATATATATATATATATATATATATATATATATATATATATATAGAGAGAGAGAGAGAGAGAGAGAGAGAGAGAGAGAGAGAGAGAGATATGAAAGACGTAAAATAAGAAAATTTTAAAAATTCACTTACTTACTAAAATTTCACTCCAACTAAATAGTTTCTGAAAGGGAATAAACATGGTTTCCGAATTGAATGCATGGAGAAAGCCTTTCGACATCAGGGAGTCTATTCTCAGCTAAGTTCCCAGGCGATGCGTGGACACAAGGAACTTATACAAAAATAATTCAGTGGATGGTAAAAAGCAAGCGTGGACTAAATTCCAAGACATTGAAAAAATCACTGCCTACTTGGTCGGTGGCAAATTCAAAAGAGTCAATCACGTGACATCGAGGTTAATCAGTGACGAGTGGGGTGTTAAGAAGACAGTAGCTGAACTATTACTATGAACTATAGTAGCAGTTTTTGCAAATTTTTGCCCAATAAAATAATTTGTAGATAATTATAAAGAATTAGTATATCTACCAACATATATATACAGATGCATACCTATGCTAGCAAATATATAGGTTTTGTCTTAGTAACTTTGTGGTTCAATGCAAGGGGATGCAGAACAATTATATATATATATATATATATATATATATATATATATATATATATATATATATATATAAATGGAATAGAATGAAACGAAATTTCATTTCTCACTCTTAGTACGGCACTTACTCATGTATGTACATACTTACATGTATGTACATACTTACATATATATATATATATATATATATATATATATATATATATATATATATACTAGCAGAAGTACCCGGCGTTGCCCGGGTGTAAGTCGACCTTTGGTCTGTTGTTAAAATGTTTGAAAGTTACTTCCCGCGCATCACAGGTGCAAAAACCTTCGAACCTCAAGGAAAAAAAGAGAGGTTAGTATACGCAGGTGTGTAATTGAGCATAAATAATGGATCAATTGTAGGTTCACAGTGTATCGTTGAAATTGTTCTTTGCAAGACTGACGGAAGTCAAATTCACTTGAAATTGAATTTGCAGTTGATTTTTAAAGCAGGGTGAAAAAGTCGATTTTTTCAAATATATATTTTTTTTTACAATTTTGGCGCTCACATGTGCAGAAGAAGAAATAAAAGGGACTTTATCTGAATCGCGGCATAATGGACGATTCATTTGCGACAGTTTTCACGAAAATCGCACGTTCCTGTAAAAAATTATCCCATCTGCAACTTTGCCTTGTTTTTTGCGCAAAGTCGAACCCCCGCTTCAGTTTTATTGATTTTTTACATGAACGCGTGACCTCTGAATTAGATTTGAGTAGCTAAAGACCTGTCCCGGTAAATTTGCTATATGTGAAAAAAAGTTGATCAAAATTGCGTCTAGGGTTATTGCCCTTTGCAACAGCCTCAAGAACTTGTAATTAAAAAGATTTACCATGGACTATCGTGCACGTTGGTATTGTGTTTAGCCTGCGAAAATCGGTGATCAAATGAGGCAACAATAAGCCATACTGATGACGTTTAAGCGGGTGGCAAGGAATTGATGCGGCATAGATAGCCATGGGAGTCTTGGAGGAGCACGGCGGTCAGGCAAAATAAAGGGCCGAGGATGGGATGGTGGCTGACAGTGCATGGAGGCGGCATCCTGAGGCATGAAGATGTAGTGGTGCGACGGCCAGCAGGCAAGGAAGAGGGCAGGGGTGAACGGTGGCAAGGATGCCGCATGGTGATCCATGGCAGTCTTGAAGGAGCACTGCGGGCAGGAAAAAGAAAGGGCCAAGGAGGGGATGGCGGCTGATAGAGCATTGATGCGGCATGGTGATGCATGACGATGCAGTGGGGCGACGGCGTGCAGGGAAGGGAGATTGCCGGGATTGACGGTTGCAGGGATTCCGCATGGTGAACCATGGCACTCGTGAAGGACCAAGTCGTGCGGGTAAGGGAGAGGTAAGGGGAGGGCATGGTGGCTGACAGAGCATGGATGCGGCATGGTGAGGCATGACGATGCAGTGGGACGACATATATATACACACACACACACACATATATATATATATATATATATATATATATACACACACACATATATATACACACACACATATATATATATATATACACACACACATACATATATACATAACTATATGTGTGTGTGTTTATCTATGTATGTATTTTATCAGCAGGCAGGAGGTTTTGGCTGCGCCAGTGAGGTGGAAGAGAGGGAAAGAGAGTAAGTTAGAGTTGTCCTGATTTTTGCCTCTGGTGATCCAATTATCGATAAGAATTAGATGTTATTAAAGAATGTTGTTAAAAACGAAGGAAAATAAAATTTTGGGATAAGGGTAGTAGTTAGAAATACCAATCTATAAACTACAAGGAATCTAGATTCATAACAGGAAATTAAAATAGTTTATATGTATACTTTTAGGTATTAATTTGGGAAAAGAGAGCTGTAAAAGGGAAATAAAATTATGAAGTTCTCTAGTAAAGTACTAATTATAGGTTAACTAAATTAAAGAAACTAATTATAATAATATGTAAAATATAAGTGTAAGGTGTATATTAATTAGGTTTATAATATTTGAAAGTTCCTCTAATTCTATGATTGCAAGATATAATTAATTCTTGTCGCTTATTTAATAGGATATCCTTAGATTTTATTATTTCAAAAAGTTCCTGGGAACATAATCTACACTCATATCTGTTATTTTGATAAGGAGTGGCCCTTTTGAGCACACTCCAGGTCAGGTTGTAATCAATATTCTTTTTTCTATAATTATTAATTGTTTCAGCCAAGGATATTGTATTAGCTAATGCGGCATTTTTAAAACTATGTTTGTGGGTATTAAATCTTTCTTTAAAATTGTTAGACGTAGCTCCTATATATGAATTATTGGAGACCTTAGTGTTAATTTTACATTTCTAGATTATGTTATTAATAAGACAATTTCCCTTTAATGGGCAATTTCTTTTGTTTCTACAGTTACAACCATTCGTGAATATTATATCGGGGGAGTTAGTCAAGTTTGGTGTGGAATTTATTTGACTTGTTATATGTGAAGCAGATGGTGGTGTGTTGCGGTTTATTTTAGTATTATGGTTGGTTTGATGTGTTGGTGGTATATTCTGTTGTTGTTTTTACATTTATATGCGTTGTACGCACTTATATTTTGTTGTATATTTTTGGTAGTGTAGTAGGAAAATTTGACAATTGATCTATTTACAATTTGATGGTATTTATGGTTTGGCGGGAAGTTTTTCTCTAGGATAGTAAAAAAATGTTTAGCGATATTAGCTTTAATTTGTAGATTAAATGGAGCATTATACCAAGTAACCCGTCTATTACGGTTTCGATATTGTTTTTTTATATTTATACGATGTATCATAAGAGAGTTACTATTAGTGAATTTATTATATATAGGTTTAGTTAGATTAACTGATTTAGGTGTTTTAGTCTGATTACTAGGAATTTTGTTAATAATGTTGTTAACATA
>OZ024762.1:27011641-27039141 GCA_964016885.1 Eledone cirrhosa
GGATTACATGGCACCAGTAGCAGTTAGAAGCCTGACCTCATCAGACCAGGGTTTGCTGAAGGAAGAGGTTTAGTCACCGACCACTGGACCATGAAGGATGTTGGACTGGGTTACATGCTAGCAGTAGTTGTTAGAAACCTGACCTGCCCAGGCCTGGGTTTGGTGAGGGAAGCCAGTTAAATCACTGGCCATTCGACCATGGAGTAAGGTAATAGTAGCAATTAGAAGCCTGCCCTGACCAGACCAGGGTCTGGTGAGGGATGTCAGTTTAGCCACCGACAACTCAACCGTAAAGCAGGGTGTACTGGATTACATGGTACCTGTAGCAGTTAGAATATGACCTGACACTAGATCGCGGTCTGGTGGGGGAGCAAGTTTAGTAACCGACCACTCAAACATGAAGGAAGTTGCACTGCCTTACATGGTACCAGTAACTGTTAGATGCCTGACCTGTCCATGCCAGGGTTTGATCAGGGAAGCCAGTTTAATCACGGACCACACGACCATAGCAATTAGAAGCCTGCCCTCACCTGACCAAGTTCTGGTGGGTGGAGCACGTTTAGTCACCGACTACTCGAACATGAAGAAAGTGGTATTGCCTTACATGGTACCAGTAACAATTAGAAACCTGACCTGTGCAGTCCAGTGTTCGGTGAGGGAAGCCAGTTTAACAACCGACCACTCGACCTTAGAAGCCTGCCCTGACCTGACAAGGATCTGGTGAGGGAGCAGGTTTAGTAACCGACTACTCGACCATGTACGAAGTTGTGCTGGGATACATGGTACCAGTAGTAGAAATTATGATACAAATAAATGACAGTGTCAATGTTTAACTAAACTACTTACTTGTATTTAAAGTTGTCATATGAAACCATGCGGAAGAGGAATTAAGATAATTATTGTTTAAGACATAGGTGTAATGTTTGGAGATTAAACAACACACCCGTTCTCATGATTATTAATTACAATGTGCAGTGTAGTGTAGTATATAATTTAGTATAAAAATGTTGTATTATAGTGTAATAAAGTGTATTGAATCTTAAATCAATATGTTTTGTACAGACCAATGAGTGCAGATCGAGAAATTACTTGTGCTTAGCAGTAGCGGTAATTGTAGTGTATCATGTTTCGATTCAGTGACGTAAGAACACATCTGATCTTTCCCGCCATCCGGTGTAATATCATCAACAACATCACCACCACCACCAACAACACCACAATACTACTACTATCACCATCAACAACATCACCACTAACATCACCACCACAACCATTCTCAGCACCACCAACACGACCAACAACATCACCATTCACAACACCAACATCACAACCAACACTACCCCTATCACCACCACCTTCACCATGCTCACTGCTCTCACAATCAACATCACCATTCTCCCCACTAACACAACCACTCTCCAAAGAGAACACCACCAGCATCCGCACTACTTTCACCACTAACACCACCGCCATAACATCATTACCCTCACCATTCTCACCACCAGTATCATCATCCACAACACCCTCATCATTCCCTCCCGCTCTCTCCATCTCTCAATATTGGGAACAAACGGGGGGAGGGACCTACGCACTGGCCGCCCCGCGTCCCCGGTAAACAGAATAGAGAAGGTATTTCCCCGGAAGATTGTGAAGGAGACGCGCCGGAAGAGTCGTTCCAGCTCGCGAGTCTCACACATGTGGGTAGGCAACTGTGTCGATGGTGGTGAGTAGGGAGGTGGTCCTAGGGCCAAGGACACCAGACGTCTCCACTGCTACGGGCTCGACCGCAAACTTGTTGGAAAGTGACCGATATTTGGAAAGTTTACCCTCCTTCTGGGCCCGAAAGTTTACCCAACTGAGCCTGGAGTAATCGCAGACGGCGGAAGGTTACCGCTGGAGAATGTGTCGCTGCATGTAACAGCCCAGTTGAAATGTTTACCACTGTGGAACGAGAAGATGGTTGTGCCGTCTGGCCTTTTTCCCTCCCGTCGGTCCAACCCCGCCGGCTCGAGCTGGGCGGGGAAATCTGCAACATCCAACCCATGCTTTATAACCTCATTGAGAGCATCCTGACGTGGAAGGCGGCCGGCACTGTTGCGACAGGACAGTGGGTGGATGCCGAAAGCGTACATACCACCTAAACGGTAATATAGATTTTAAAACTGCAACGATTGTCGCTTGCTGCTTTCCGCGCTAATACCTCCGCCATTTTGTCCGCAAGACGCAACCGAGGTATCAGCCATATTGCCTACCCTGGTGTGTAAATGGCGTCGGCACTGTAGTGACAGAACGGCGGGTGGAGGCCGAAAGTGTACATACCACCTAAACGCTAATATAAAGTTTAAAACTGTCGCTATATCTTTTCCGCAACAATGTTCCACCATTTTGTCCGCATGGCGTAGTCGAGATATCAGCCATATTGGTTTCTTATATAGGCACAAGGCCAGCAATTTTGGGGAAGGGGAAGTCGTTTAAATCGACCCCAGTGCATGACTAGTACTTTATTTTATCGACCCTGTAAGGATGAAAGGCAAAGTTAACCTCGGCGGGATTTGAACTCAATCATGAAGGACCATAACTCTGTACTGCAAAGCATGGTGTCCGACCCTCTACCAATACTGCCAGTCCACCGCCCTTAATTACATACCAATAATAACAACGACAACAACAACAGCAACATCAACAATAATTTGGGGTGGGAGGTGTTGATGGAAGTCGATTAAATCGACCCCAGTGTATTACTGGTACTTTTTTAGAAGTAGGAAAGGTAAAGCTAACTTCTGCAGGATTTGTAATCAGAGCGTAAAGGGTCGTAACTCTTTGCTACAAAGCATGGCTTGCGACCCTCTACCGATACTGCCAATCCACTGTCAGACTATCACTCCCTCTATCCTCCTTAATATATTAAATATATGTTAAACTGTTAAAACGAAAATTAAATATTACTATTAGATATTTCGTCAATTTATTGCCTGATTTTTTTTTCTTCTCTAAATTCTATTCTAGTACAATATATAGATTGTTATCAATTTATTTAATTTTAATCAATTGATTTTTTCGTTTATGTGTTTTTAGTTATTTGCTCATTTATTTTCTATTCTTTTAAGGGGGCGGGTATTTCGTCGAATTATTTCATAGCTTTTATATATTTTTTTTATTAGCTTTTATTTCTAATTTTATTTGTTATATATATACATATATAAAGACTAACATATACAAACGAGATTCTAAAAATTATAATACAAACACCAATACCGTTAATAAATCGGCGAAAAAAATCAGAACTAAACCAGTTATATGGTCCCCCCCCCCCAGCTTCTGTAGCAATAAAAACACCACTCGCAAATCTATTCTTTAAAGCTTTAGATAAATGCTTCCCCATTCAACACAAATACCGGTCCATATTTAACAGACACACAATTAAGCTTTCTTATTCTACAACTATGAATATGGCCAGAACATTGCAAAAATAAATAGTAGAATTATATATCATAATCAACAAACAATTAACGATAATGAATTTAATAGCACTAGCAATATTAATAATAGGAATAACAATAACATTGATCTAAGCACAATCAATAGAACACTTCAAAGTACTAACAATGTTAATGTCAATTGTCCAATTTATAGTAATAAGAATAAATCGAAATGTAATTGTAGAAATAGACCAAATTGCCCTCTGCAAAATAATTGTCTGGATAGCAATCTGGTCTATAAATGCACCGTAAAAGCAAATAACATTTCATACAACTACATTGGTGCAACTTCATCGACATTTAAATTAAGATTTGCGAATCATAAATGCTCTTTTTCGAATCCTAATAGGAAATCTTCGACTTCTTTATCACAACTTATATGGTTGTTAAAAGACAAAAATTTTAAATACTCGATTTCTTGGTCGAAGCTGTGTAATAGTCGAATATACTCGAATTCGTCAATATCACCTAACTACAATCTCTGTACCATGGAGACCCTATTAATAATTAATAATTATGATAATTTAATTAACAAAAAAAGGGAATTATTCTCAAATTGCATTCATAAAACTTCCTCTACATTCCAAGCCTCGCAAAATGTCAGGAAAAAACACTAAATAAATACGTTCTAATTTTTTACGTCTCGTATCAACTGAGTGCGTAAAATGTTATATAAATGTTTTTACTCATTTATGATATGATAATTGTTAGATTGAGGGTTCTATATAAATATATTAACATATAGATTGTTAACACGATCTCTTGATGAATATGCATATTTTTTATTGTGTAGATACATTTAATTTGTTTGGGATTCTTGTATTTTTTTAAATAAATATATAGCTTATATGGTTGAGCGTAAACTTATATTATTGAACCTTAAACAATTCATGCTTTTATGTATGTATTTATTCTTTTGGGGTATGTTAGTTTTAAGATTCAAGATGTTTGATTTATATATTCATATTTGTTTATATATATATGAATGGTATATGCCTCGTACAAGATCCTATTCGGCAAACTTTTTCCACTTAACTTCATGTTAAACTTCAATTATAACTTTACTAACAATGTTTTTATTATTTATTTATTATATGTATATGGATCACTAATATCGTCTTGAGTTCCGAACAGAATACTCTGTATGTGTTTGGACAAGTGTGAATATTTGGTTTAATAACAGGCTTCTAGCTACATTTATAAGTACTCTAGATACTTAAGGATATTCTAGTGTTATAATTATTAAATATTTTCTAAATTATATAACTATTATTATGTTTTAATTTAATTAAATTCGGGTTACCTTCGGGTCGATGAACATCTTAAGTGTTCTCTTTCTCATGTTTGCAGACACTTTAAATATGATACTATACTACAATATAGATCCTTAAAATGTTCTTGTATTTTAAATTATATAGCTTAAATATTTGGCACTTATATGATTGTAAACAATTTACTTATTTATTTTGAATCTGGTTCGTTTCCTTATGATTCATGAAATTTTTATAGTATATATGTATTACATGATCCTAAGGTACAATAATTGATCTAAAACCTTAATTGTAACAATATTAACAGTAACTTATTATAACTACATTATATTATATTATGTTATGTGTAACTGATTAATATCGTCTTGAACTTTAGACAATATACTCTTTGTATATATTTGGACAAATGCATATATCAAATTTAATAATAATTTTTTTTTAAAGTTTAATTATAAGGCCTTTAGATGCTTTAGGGCATTCTAATTGTTAATTTTAAATTTTTAAACTTATAACTGTAATTATTTTCTGAATTATATAGAGAGAATTATTTTAGTATGGGAAAATAATATAAGATAATATAATTTAATATGGTTTACCTTCGTGTGGATGAAAATACTAAGTTTCTTTCTCATGTTTGAAAATATTTTTAATATGATTTTATAAATTAAATATGTTAGTATACTTTAATATTAATATAGACATTTATAAACTTTTATAGCCTGAAATATTATACCTTTAGTTTAATCCATTATTCTGAACTAACATAAGGAATTTGAAATTTAACGGTCAGCCGGATAAGTTTGGATATATATGGTGTATAAATAATTGTTAGAATATTTCTTATTATTTGAGGACTCGAAATTAAACCCTCATATAATTACACCCAGATATATTTAATATTTAGATAGATGGATACTTATAGATAATTCAAAGATTCGAGTTTACTCTTTCACAAAGGTATGCCCAAATGTATATTCATGTATTTATCTATGATTTATACTATAAAAATTATTCCCCTTTGTCTCTCTATCCTTAATCAATTCTCTTTTGCTTTCTATAATTCTAGTAACTACATGTTTTCCTCATCTGTTTCTCCCTGTCTTTCTTCTTTCTTTCTTTCTTCAAAAATTTAAATTATTTGAATTTCTAACAGTTATGTAAATTGCTATTATGTATTTTAAGCTTTCTCACACGCACTCTCTGTATTATATGTAGGTTTTTTCATGTCTCAATCTTAAGGTATATAAATATTGAATCTTGTCATATCATATTCACTACCATGACTGAATCTTAACCATCTACTACGTCAGGGCATGTCACGCATCATCTTATTTTATCTGATGAGGACGTACTGTTGAAGATAGCTCAGTACCTCTGAAATAGGTATAATAAAATATACTTGATCACACGAATGTATATTTCTGTTAATATTTTGAATTAATATTAATAACTCCGGAAAACCAATACTGTTGAGTGCTTCCAATCTAATTGTAAAATTAATTCTTTCATTTATTCATTGAACCTTGTTTAACCTTTAAATATTATATATATATATATATATATATATTTTAAATATATATATATATATATATAGTTTTTATATGTATGTAATGTTTACATATATATATATACATATATATATATATATATATAGTGTTTACATATCTACATATAATATATATATATAGTTTTTAAATGTATGTAATGTTTACATATATATATATATATATATATTAAATTACCAGATTAAAATTTAAGCAAAGAATCGCTGCTTTCACCATTAACGGGATCTTCTAAAAATATTTGCTCTACGGTTCTTATATATTTGATATATATTTATCCTTATTGAGCCCTCTTTGGATTTTAGTCTTCAAATCTATTATTATTACTATATATATATATATATATAAATGGAAAAAATGAAACAAAGTTTCATTTCTCACTCTTAGTTCGGCTGTTACTTAAATATAAGTATGTATAGGTACATACATATATGTATACAGAAGTACAGTAGTATGTATATACATACATACATGCACACATATATATATGTACGTATGGATTTACCGAACATTTATTAAAATGATCGGTTTGTTTGTAAACAAACATCGCGAATTTAGCCGTACAGTGTTTAGCAACCATCGTTGCCCTTTTGTTCAACACTGACAAGGGAACGATGTACTAGTTTCAAGCTTATTAGCTATCCTCAGCACCGTATACCATCCTGCCAGATGATTGAACGTCTGAGAGTGTATAGTTTCCTTATGCATATTAACGGCTGAGCAGCCTATATACTTACATATATATATATATACATATATATATGTTGTTTATGTATATATATGTATATTTATACGTATATATATATATATATATATATATATATATATATATATATATATATATATATATATATGTGTGTGTGTGTATATATATACATATGTTGTTTATGTATATATATATGTATATTTATACATATATATATATATATGTATATATATATAGAGATATATGTTGTTTATGTATATATATGTATATTTATACATATATATATATATATATATATATATATATATATATATATATATATATATATTTGTGTATATATACATATATATCATTACATTATATATCTCTCATATTTTATCTTTGTATTATTTTGAACTTAAAACGAGAAATATACACAGCACAAACATACAAACAAATAAATTAACAAACAAACAAACCTAAACATAACATATATATGTATATATATAAATACCCCCAAATAAGATTCTTTTAGTAAAGGAGGAATAATATTTACGGCTGGCTCATTATTTCGAATTATTGATGAGAGATCAATCATCAGGGATTTGTTAAGAGAAGATCGATTCCTAACAATAATGTTATTCGTTTTATTTTCATACATTTCAAGGGATTTTTTTGTTTTTATTGTTGTCGTTTTTTTTTGTTTGTGTTTTCGAAGTCGTTTATATTGCTACGTACGTAACATTATTTTTATTTTTCATTTTTTATTTTTGTTTTTATCTTTATTTTTATTTTTATATTTATTTTATTTTTATTCATATTATTTTTATTTTTTGTTTATTTTTATTTTTATTCTTACTTATATTTTTATATTTTTCTATATTTTTTTATTTTTATATGTAGTTTTATTTTTTATATGTATTTTTATTTTTTATTTTTATTTTTATTTCTTTATATTTTTTTGTTTTTATATATATCTATTTTTATTTGTATTTTTATTTTTAGTATTTATTTTTATCTTGTATTCTTATTTTTTATATTTATTATTTTATATTTATTTGTGTTTTTATAGATCATTTCAATTTTTTTGTTATATTTATTTTGTTTATATTCTTATTTTTATTTTCCTTTCTGTCTTTTGGTTTTCGTTTTTTTTTGTTTGTTTTTTGGTAAAAATGGCTGACGTCTTTGTCAGTAAAGTATCAATATTTATCTTCTTAACACGTGAACTGGTTTAGTGTTGTATGACATAGTGTGTGTGTGACAGCTCACACCTATGCAGGTTTAGCTGGCCTCCTCGTTGGAGGTGTCTTGGGTAATTTAATGATAGGAACCCCAGTCCTCTCATCTCATTTCTACAGCTGAGTAAACTGGAGCAAC
Organism: Eledone cirrhosa; assembly: GCA_964016885.1. Taxonomy (NCBI): domain Eukaryota; kingdom Metazoa; phylum Mollusca; class Cephalopoda; order Octopoda; family Eledonidae; genus Eledone; species Eledone cirrhosa. Next base: position 27,020,019 of record OZ024762.1, read on the forward strand.
GTGAAATAAAGTGTCTTGCTCAAGGAAACAACACATCACCCGGGGGAAGAATTGAACTCACAACCTTTCGATTGCAAGCCCAATGCTCTAACCATTAAGCCATGCGTCTTGTCTTGTATGACATAGCTAGATAGATAGAACCAAACTACTACTGTCACTGCCCCGGTCTATGCCGCTCTCCTGTCTCTCACAACTGTGAGCAAATAGGAGCCCATGCGCTAGCCGCCCCGAAACCCCCGCAGACAGAATAGAGAAGGCGTTTGCCCGGAGGATGGTGAGGGAGACGCGTTGGAAGAGTCATTTTAGCTCGTGAGGCTCACACCTGCAAGTAGCCAACTCTGTGCCGATGGTGGTTAATAGGGAAGTGGTCCCTGAGCCAAGGACACCATAAGTCTCCACTGCTAAGGGCTCGACCGCAAACCTGTCGAGGAGCGACCGATATTTGGAGAGTTTAGACTCTTCGCCTGGAAGTGCAGCAGAGCCTGAGTTAATCGCAGGCTGCACCAACTTGCCGTTGGAGAATGTGTTGCTGCACGTGTCATCCCACATGAGAGGTTAAGATGTCAAAATAATTGTTTTTAATATAGACACAAGGCCAGCAATTTTGGGAGACGGGAAAATCGATTAAATCGACCCCAGTGCATTACTGGTTATTTATTCGTCAACCCCGGAAGGATGAAAGGCAAAGCTAACCTCGGCGGGATATGAACTCAGAATATAAAGGGCTGTAGCTCTATGCTGTGTAGCACATATTCCGACGCTCTATAGATTCTGCCAATCTACCGCCTTAAGATGTCAAATTAATGGTTTCTTATATAGGCACAATGTCAGTAAATTTGGGGAGGGGAAAGACGATTAAATTGACCCCAGTGCCTTACTGGTGCTTTATTTTATCGTCCTTGTAAAGATGAAAGGGAAAGCTAACCTTAGCGGGATTCGAACTCAGAACATAAAGGACCGTAACTCTATACTGCAAAGCATGTATTCCAACGCTCTACCGATACTGCCAATCCACCGCCTTAAGATTCAAATTTATAAAAACAAATCACTAAAACATTTCATATTAAACAAAACAGGATTACAGCTTTTAAAAAATGTAAGGTTTTATAAACTACAGAGAAAAGGAAGTATGAAACAACGGAATATATACTCACACGTATAATGCAATTTGTTCTCTTAATCCGAGTCTATTTTTTTTTTCTTGGTGGATAAAAAGCTTTTTTACGTGTCGCCATCACTTATAGTTTTCCAAATGTCTAAAATCTTCAAGCATGCATGTGAGTGTGTATGTGACAATGTATGTATGTTTGTTCTTCTGATTTTATAATTTCACAAAGTTTTACCAATAAAGAGAGAGTCGGATTCTAACATAGACACAAGACTCTCTCATTGGAATTCACACATCAACTAGGTAGATTATGTATGCATGCCTGCATGTTTATGTATGCATGCCTGCATGTGTAGATATGGATGTTATTGTATGTGTGGACGTGTATGTTTTGAGTTGTATGTGTGCATGTGTATATATGCTTTGTATCTGTACATGTGTATATGCAGTTATTAGATGCAACATTCTTGGAATGTTGTACATATTTTTACTGTTCCATTAAGGGATTGTACTTGTAATTTCCTAACTAGTTGTGTTCTTTCTGTTCCTGTGAAGCCCAGTTTCTCAAGATTTGTATTGAGGCAGTTACTAACATACCCCAGTGCCCCAATAATCACTAGCATAAATCTGAAGGTATAATCAGGGTGGAGTATCTGCAGATTTCTCATCAGTTCTGCATAAATATTTTCCTTTTCACTAATCTTTGATATTATATTGGCATCTGCTGGGCAGGTAATTTCCACTAGTGTGCATGCTTTCTTCTCCCTGTCCCATATGTCTGTATGTATGTTTCTATGTATGTATGTATGCATGTATGTATGTATATATATATATATATATATAAATATATATATATATATATTTATATATATATATATATATATATATATATATATATATATATATATATATATATATATATATATATATATATATATATATCTATATATATATATATATATATATATATATATAATATAATATAAGATCAAAAGATGGTTAAAGGAGTTCCATGTATTTTATTATGCGCATTTCAAAAACAAACATCATCATGCAATAATATTTGTGTTTTTATCAGATAAAACAGGAGATGATATGAAGGCTAAAAAACACTTGTGGATAGTGCAGTTTTAAATCAATATTTGTGGATAGTGCAGTTTTAAATCAACAAAACTGCACTATCCACAAGTGTTTTTAGCCTTCATATCATCTTCTCCTGTTTTATCTGATGAAAACACAAATATTATTGCATGATGATGTTTCTTTTTGAAATGCGCATAATAAAATACATGGAACTCCTTTAACCATCTTTTGATCTTATATTATGTATACTCCAGTCCTACAAACTGTAGAGTGCTTCTTATCCGATATCTGCATTGCTTTATTGTACTACAATAAAACTCACCTCCTACATATATATATATATATATATATATATATATATATATATATATATATATATATATATATATATATATATATATATATATATATATATATATATATATATATATATATATATATATATATATATATATATATAAAGAATGAATAATAACAGGTAGACATCATAAAAAGGTAATTTATTCAGTGTGCTTACAAACGTTTCCACGGTGGTACTACAGCCTAGTTATGCTATGTGCAAATTTACAAGTATTTGCAGAACTCAAATATCCAATGTTGTGACCACTGTATCCTCAGAGCAGAATGGTAAAATGTATAATGTAAATACCCTTAAGTGGGGTTGTTGGGGAAGATAGAGTAGAAAAGGAAGAGAGAAAAGTAGGGGAGAGGGAGAGAGAGAGAAAGATATGCAGGGGTTGGAGAAGTAGGAGAGAGTGGTTTGTAGATATCTTAATCAAAATGTTATGGTAGGGGTTTTATTATACTGGTTACTTTTGGAGAGATGCGTTGATAGTTAAGGTCGGAATTGTTTATTGCCCCAGAGGGCAGGTTCATAGATGTGGAGAGGGAGGTAGGCCAAAGGCGAGAGAGAGAGTGTAATGGATGTGGAGAGAGAGGTAGAGAGGGGACAGACGAAGTTTATGTGGTGAGTGAACTTTGGGTTTGTAGTAGTAATCTGTGAATTGCACTGAGTTACCATTTATAGTGATAAGCAGTGTATTGTCTTGTAGTGTGGGGGAAGAGAAGGTGGTAAGCTAGAAAGCGATGTTATAGTTACGGGTTCGAATGTTAAGTTATTTTATAGTGAGAGAATTTAGCTTTTAGTTTGTGGTTGCAGTATAATGATCGTTCAATTCTATCGTTAAGTAGTTTGTTTTTGGATTTTAATATGTAAAAGAATTCAAGGTTATATAACCTGCAGTACTTCAATCCACTCCGATATGCACTTGCGCTGGAAAGTATATCCCATTTTAAGGTGAACTGTTGGTTGCGTTCACGGAGTTGCCAGGTCTTGTTGGCGAGCGTGGTCACAAAACGGTGATTAGGATGTTTGATTGGGAATCGATGACGGTACCAGCGAGATTTAAACAAGGTGGTGGTAGATCCGATATAATACCATTTCTGGTCGTTCGATTCAACCGTGCATTGGTAAACAATGTTGGACTTTAGGCAAATACTTGTAAATTTGCACATAGCATAACTAGGCTGTAGTACCACCGTGGAAACATTTGTAAGCACACGGAATAAATTACCTTTTTATGATGTCTACCTGTTATTATTCATTCTTTATATACACTCCGGAATACAGAAGGATCAGGAACTAAATTTCTTCAACAATTCTTCCATAACTCGTATAGTAACCTCTCACCGTACGTCAACCGTATCCAGTGTAGTAATTAACCATTACTACATCTTGGGTAATCCTATACCTAATATATATATATATATATATATATATATATATGTGTGTGTGTGTGTGTGTGTGTGTGTGTGCATATCTATCTATCTAAGGCGGGTAAAATTCCCGAGATCCATGGACGAGTTCTCTCCAGCGGTCTCTGTCCCTCATTATCGCTGCCATATCCTGCATCTCCAACAGACCAGTGTCTGTCCTTGGGGCATCAACATATGTTAACCTTGGTCTTCCTCTTCTAGTGTGTCCATGTAGGGGCTCCCAAAGGAGAACTGAGTGCAATGTCAACTCTGGATGTCGGTGAGCATGTCCAGCCAACCTCAATCTCCTCTGTGTCACTTTTGAGCTGACTTTTGGGATGCTCCCATACAGCTCTGAGTTTTTCATCCTCAGAGTATACTGATTAATGTTCAGAGCCATCCTCAGCATTCTCGTGTAGCACCCATCCACCATCTGAGTGAGTTTCTTGGTCAGTGTCCAAGTCTCAGACCCACACAGCAGCACAGACTCCACTACAGCAATAAAGAGGCGGATTTTCAGGTCTCTACGAAGGTCCGACTTCCACACCGATCTCAAGCTGTGACACGCCGCCCAGGCCTTGCTCTTCCTCTCAACCACATCATCTTCCGTATTCCCAATCTTTGCTCCCAAATACAGGAAGTCCTCAACCAATTCCAGCGGCTTCCCGCCTACATTAGTGATCCCCTCTGGCTTCTCAACATTCTCTACCAGATATTTTGTTTTAGTCTCATTCATTCTCAGCCCCACACTCATCGACACAGTCTCAACCTCCCGGGTATGACATTAAACTACATCCAGTGGCAAGGCTCCAGTTCGGGAGTTCAGGAGATGTGGGGAATGTGAAGTTACCCCTTAGTTGTCTTGACTCCCAGGTCTGCCCTGGCCCGGGGTGGTAGTACCTGTTAGGGCTCCATTTATGGGTTAAATAACTACCTTATTCGAGTGGCGCCGGTAAGGTATTGTCAGCCATTGAAAAGAAATATGGCGAGTCGATCTAACAGCACTAGGGTTAGAGCCCCTAATTACACTGTCAAGGAGCAGCCTGGTCGTTATGACTCTGCTGGCTTAGAGCCACAGAGAGGGCCAGTGGATGATGGATCAGCTGTCTCTGAGACAAATATAAAGAATGCAGTTTTGTCCTGCAGAAGAGCCATCAAAATGGGCACTTTGAATGTGAGGACTATTCGAACGCTGGAGAAGAGAGAGGAGTTAGGACATCTATTCGAGGAGAGTGGTATACAGATACTTGCGATCCAAGAACACAGGATTCTACACGATGAGCCCGTGAGGAGTGTGATGATCGGGAGGAAGAGCCAGCTCATCACTACATCGGCAGTGAAGAACACAACAAATGCTGCAGTAGGAGGAGTGGGTTTTGTGTTCAGTGCAAAAGCCAATCTGTTGGTGAGGGAAATAATGCCTATCTCCCCGCGAGTGTTGAGGGTGACCTTCAATGGAAACCCAAGACTGACAGTCATCTCAGCCTATAGTCCAACCGAGGGGGACAGTGATGTGAATGCCGAGGAGTTCCATGAGGAGGTGTGTAGAGCTGTCAACACCACTCAGGCACACAATATCCTGCTTGTTTTGGGGGACTTCAATGCACATCTGAGTAAGGAGGGCAGTGAAGATCCTTGCTGGTACTTCCATAACAACACCAACCGAAATGGAAGACTACTGAGAGACACCCTGCTGGAGGCGAACTTGATGGCGACCAACCTAAGGTTTAGGAAGAATCTGGGGAAGATGTGAACCTACATCTCAGATATGCACCTGTCCAAGTCCCAGATTGATTTCATTCTGGTGAGGAAAAAGTGGCGGAATAGTGTTCTGAACACGGAACCATACAGCTATTTCAGTACACTGGGTAGTGACCACCGGCTTGTTATGAGTGAGGTCCGCGTGAGCTTAAGAAAGAGCAAGGCTCAGCCCCGGAGAACAATCTATGACTGGGGAGCTTTCAAGGAAGATGATAAGCTACAGGAGAGGTTCACAGTGGAAGTGAGAAACAGGTTTAGTGCTCTGTGTGGAGAGTCAGAGGAGAGAGAGATTGGATGGACTGAGGAGAGTGTGACGAGGAGGTACGGGCACTTCACCAATGCAGTGGCGAAAGCAAGTGAAACCCTGGTGCCGAGGAAAAAGAACAAAGGGAAGCACGTCAGCTCTGCAAACCCAAAAGTGTGTGCAGCCAGAGAACACCTGAAAGCTGCCAGGGACCAATTCTATGCTGATCCTACGGAGGAGAGGATGGAGACTGTGGAGGTGATGAGGGAAGAGCTCTGTACCGCTTACACTGAGGTCAGAGAGGAGGCACTGATAGAGAAGATCAGAAGCGTGGGGAGAGCGGTTGACAGATCTGGATGTAAGGAGAGCTGGATGATCATCAACGAGATCACAGGGAGGATGAAAAGGTGTTCGTGTCAGATCCAGGGAACGGGGCCCGAGGATAGGAAGAGGAAATGGCTAAACCATTTTAGGACCCTACTAGGAGAGCCACCCTCCACAGCCCAGAACACTGGGGAGATCAGGCGGCTGTTTGAGGAACTGGATGTTGAGACAGAGCCCTTCACCAGAGAGGAGCTTCAGAGAGCCAAGAAGAAGATCAAGGAGGGCAAGGCTCATGGAGAAGATGGAGTGGCATCAGAGGTGATGAAGAGGTGTGATTTTGATGATATCATCCTGGGGTTCTGTAACGCGGCACTGGAGAAAGGAGTTGCCCCGAATCAGTGGAGGATCAGTAACATCGTCCCAGTGCCAAAGAAGGGAGATCTCTCTAACACCAACAACTACCGGGGGATATCACTGACGTCACTTGTGGCAAAGACCCTCAACAGGATGATTCTTAACAGGATCCAGCCTGAGATGGAGAAGAAGCTCAGGGACAACCAGAACGGCTTCAGAGAGGATAGATCAACCACCAGTCACATCCTGATGCTGAGGAGTATATTAGAGGGAGCTAGAGCAAAGTGCCTTCCTGCGGTCATGGTTTTCATTGACTTTAGGAAGGCCTTTGATTCTGTGGACCGTTACTGCCTGATGAAGATCTTACAGGCTTATGGAATCCCCAAGAGGATAGTGGACCTGATATCACTGCTCTACACCAACACCAAAGCCCAAGTCATTACACCTGATGGGATGACAGAGTTCTTTGAGATACTGGCTGGAGTGCTCCAGGCAGATACATTGGCTCCCTACCTTTTTATCATCGTAGTGGACTATTGTATGCGCCTTGCACTGGAGAAACACCAGGACTCTGGCTTTACTGTAGCACCGGCTCAGAGCAGGAGAGTTGGGGCGAAAAAGGTATCGGATGCTGAATTTGCCGACGACATAGTTTTGGTGACAAATACAGTGAAGGAGGCGGAGGATTTTATGTGCATATATATGTATATATATGTATGTATTTATATATTTGTATACATATATATGTACATATGTATGTATATATATGTATGTACGTATAACGTATATATATATATATATATATATATATATATTCATGGATTTTAGTCTTCAAATTTATTATTATTATTACTATATATATATATATATATATATATATATATTATTTACTTTATTCTTAAATCTGAAGCCGAGAATCATTGGGTTTCCTAAATAGGATTTTAGTCTATGAATTCAGTTATACTATGAACGTGGTTTTGACATGGCCTCTAATTGTTCTCAACGCTCCATATAATGACGTAGTATCTTCGTTTTTTTCCGTTCTTTGCCAGGGAACGTTTCCAGCAACCAAAGTATCGTCTTCCTCTCTTCCTTCGGTTGCAACGTTTTTTGAAATATTTACTTCTGCGTTCACAGATTGAGCTTTTTAGTTTCAGAAGATCCCGTTCAGGGTGAAAGCAGCGATTCTTTGCTTAAACTTTAATCTGTTATTTTAATAAATATTTACGGTTCTTATATATTTGATATATATTTATCCTTATCGAGCCCTCTTTGGATTTTAGTCTTCAAATTTATTATTATTACTATATATAGAAGGGCGATGAATTGGCAGTATCGGTAGAGGGTTGGACACCATGCTTTCTAGCATAGTTACGTCCCTTTACAGTCTGAGTTCAAATCCCGCCGAGGTTAACTTTGCCTTTCATCCTTACGGGGTCGATAAAATAAAGTATCAGTAATGTACTGGGTAATTTGCTGGCCTTGTGCCTAAAGTAGAAACAATTACTATATATATATATGTATTATATATATATATATATATATATATATATATATGTATGTATGTATGTATATGTATGTATATGTATGTATATGTATGTATGTACGTATATATATGTATGTATTTATATATTTGTATACATATATACAAATGTGTGTGTGTATTAATATACAAGCATGCATATTGTGTGAATTTATATATACATCGCAATATATATAGACAGTTATATATGTATAATTATATATGTCAAAACATGTGAATATATGAATAAAAATATGAGTGTGCGTACACGTATAAATATATATATTTGTACATACACACACACACACACACACACACACACAAATACACACACACACACACATATATATATATATATATATATATATATATATAGTTAAAAGAATAGAGGTGTAACACACAAGTTATTATATATTGGTAAACGGAATAGAAAATGCTGACAAATTGTTCACAGTGAAAAGGAATAAGGAATAAATGAGAATTAGTAATTGTATTGCTTAGTATTCAGTTTTGGTATTAAGTTTTACCGGTTGCGCATTTCTAAATGCTTTTCAAAAATAATTTTGAGATAGAGCGTCCGTGATGTTTGCTGTGATCTGATTAGTTTTGGGAATTCTATCTGTTTTTATGTTAAAAAAATGGCTCCAACGCTATTAAAATTGGTTTTTGCGCCAATTCGTGTTGCAAAAATTCTTGTGGTCAAAACAATTTTGATTAGTCGGTAGAGGTCATGTGAATGTAAAAAATTGATTTTGCGCCAAGACTGAGAAATGACTCTTTCACAACAAATATGTGTGTGTGTGTGTGTGTCTGTGTAGTAGTAGTAAAGTGTTCGTTGTTGTGATAATGGTTAGCAGGGATGTGTATGCAAACAGCAGCCTGTTGACAGTTCAAATGCCTATTAAGACAAGTGTGTGTGTGTGTGTGTGTGTGTGTGTGTGTGTGTGTGTGTGTGTGTGTGTGTGTGTGTGTGTGTGTGTGTGTGTGGCAGAGTAATTTGTGGTAGAGGGATGGTCAGTAGGAATGTGTCTGTAAGTGAGTGGGGGATATTTTAACATGTTAAAAGATATTTTTCAGCTCTTGCGCAACCGGTAAAACTTAAAACCAAAACTGAATACTAACCAATACTATTACTAATTCTCATTTTTTCCTAATTAAACTATTTTTCACTGTGAACAATTTGTCAGCATTTTCTATTCCGTTTACCAATATATATATATATATATATATATATATATATATATATATATATATATATATATATATATATATATATATGCATATAGGTTCGGAAAACATTTAGTAGTTGAGTAAAGTATTTCTGACGGGAAAATGGTGTGGACTTAATATTCCCGTTAGCTTATGATATGCTGAATAGCGTTTGTGCATGAATCTCTGCGTGTTTAAATCTTGAAGTTACGCGCACACACACACACATACACACATAAACACACACCACGCACACATATATATATATATATATATAGAGAGAGAGAGAGAAAAAAAATTGTTTTTGCTCTCGACGTGGTGGATAATAATAATATGACAATATCGAGTTCAAGAGTTCAAATCCCGACAGGTTAAATTTGCCTTTCATCCTTACCGATATCATAAAGTACCAGTAGTGCACTGGAATAAAAACTGGCCTTGTGCCCTAAGTAAAAATAATTATTAATATTCGGTTTGTTTACAAGTAAACAGCCTCATAAAACACCACGTGGTACAACACGTGGTAGAGATGACGACGTAAATATTTTGTTCCAGCGGTAACTGAGAGAAAACAATTGACAATTAACAACTCCTTTAATTTAACAATTTGCCCTCAGTAAGTATAAACCGTGGGTATCATCAGTTTAATAACAGTTGCTTATATAGGCACAAGACCCTCAATTTTCGGGGAGGGGAAATTCGATTAGATCAACCCAGTGCGTGATTGACCACCTAAACGCTAATATAAAGTTTAAAACTGTCGCTAGATCTATTCCGCAACAATGCCCTACCATTTTGTCCGCATGGCGTAGTCCAGATATCAGCCATATTGGTTTCTTATATAGGCACAAGGTCAGCAATTTTAGGGAAGGGGAAGTCGATTAAATCGACCCCGTAAGAATGAAAGGCAAAGTTAACCTCGGTGAGATTTGACCAGAGTTTAATGATAATACAAGTCACTCAGGAAAAAAAATTAGAACAGATAATATATATATATATATATCACTTAACAATGTATCACGGTAAAAGTTTACAGTCAGAAATACCCTTTTAAAATATCATATATTTATATACAGTGAAGCACCACCATTCGCAGTCTCGGTTATTCGCGATATTTTCTTTGGAACCTAACTAATAATTGTTCATGGATACGACCGCATATTCGAGGAATAGTAAGAATCTTCCGCGATTTTTTATAGCATTTTTCCAGGTAATATATATTTTTTCCCGCTTCTTTTACGCTAAATTATTAACAGCTATATACCGTATTTGCCGGGCTATATTTTATATTATGTTTTGACAGTTATAGCAATGTTTATGGACCACGTCCAATATTCGCGGATTTTTGCTTTTTTTTTTTTTTTTTTTTTTTTTTTTTTTTTTTTTTTTTTTTTTTCTCCTTTGCTCTAGGAACATAAGCCCCGCGAATACCGGAGCACAGAAGTCAGCTCGAAAGTAACACAGAGGAGACTGAGGTTAGCTGCACATGCTCACCGACATTCAGATTTGACACTGCACTCAGTGTTCTTGTGGGAGCCCCCTACCCGGACACACTAGAAGAGGGAAACCGAGGAGGACATATATTGATGCCCTGAGGTCAGACATTGGTCTTTGGGAGATGCAGGACATGGCGGCAATGATGAAAGACAGAGACCGCTGGAAAGAACTCATACATGGATCTCAGTAATTTTACACGCCCTAGATGTGTATATATATATATATATATATATATATATATATATATATATATATATATATATATAGAGAGAGAGAGAGAGAGAGAGAGAGAGAGAGAGAGTAAGAGAGAGAGAAAGAGATAGATAGATAGTTAGATAGATAGCAGGAGGGATAAAAATGCCAAGTTGAAGATGTTAGGGTCCTTTATTAATTGAGCAGTTATACATATTTCAATGACGATAGATATCGTGATTTCTTCAGACAGCAAACATTGATTAAAAGGTAATATTTTCGAGGCAGTTGGAAGGGAGCAGACTAAAAAACATGTGTATGTTTATACTTTGAGTGTCCGCTCCCTTCTGACCTGCATAGTCACAGGGCTGTATCTATCGTCATTGAAATATGTATAACTGCTCAATTAATAAAGGACCCTAGCATCTTCAATTTCGCATTTTCCTCTTTATTAATATACTCCGTCATCCTTGTTTTTAGGAAGCAATATGACTTTGAGTGCTAGAGGTGAATTGCGTCCTTGTATACAGAATGTATATACATATATGTGTTTGTGTGTGTGTGTGTACGTGTGTGTGTGAGAGCATGCATGTGTGTTTGTGTAACACAATTACATTTTTAATGCTGTATACTAGAGTGCAATAAAAATCTAACCGCAAACCATATTCACATAGAAAGTCAATATGATTTACATATTAAAATATAACGCAAACTTGATATATATTTTCTTTTGTAGAATACTTAGATTTAACGCTACATTTCTATATATCTGTGCCTCTCTCTCTCTCTCTTTCTTTCTCTATTTCTCTCTCTCTCTCTCTCTCTCTCTCTCTCTCTCTCTCTCTCTCTCTCTCTCTTACTATCTATCACTTTCTTTTTCTCCCCCTCTTACATTTTCTCTCACTCACTCTCTCCCTTTCTCCCTCTCGCTATGTCTCTCCCTGTCTCCCTCACACCCTTTCTCTCTCCCTCTCTTACTGTCTCACACATTCTTTCCCCTCTCACTCACTCTTTCTTATTCTCTCACTCATTCTCTCCCTTAATCTCTCTCTCCCTCTCTCTCTCCCTCTCTCTCCCTCTCTCTCCCCCCCCCTCTCTCTCTCTCTCTCCCTGTCTAGCGGTAACATCACATACACAGACAAACGCTCATGCTCGTACATGCAAACAGACATATAAATATATATACATGTACATACACACACACAAGCACATACGCACACACAAGCACATACGCACACACAAGCACATACGCACACACAAGCACATACGCACACACAAGCACATACACACACACAAGTACATACGCACACACAAGCACATACGCACACACAAGCACATACACACACACAAGTACATACGCACACACAAGCACATACACACACACAAGTACATATAACGCACAAAAGTACGCATATATAAACATATAGAAATGCACAAACACAGACGCACAAACACACACACACACATACACACATAAACACACATACACACACACACTCACACGCACGCACATACACGTATACATATATTGTGGTGTTATGCATATTTCCGAGACGCCACTTCACGTAGATTATTATTTATAACAAGTTCCAGAAATGGACGAACTAATTTGCTTATATTCAGCAATTAAGTTTTCAGCAGTTAATTAAGATATATGATTATTAGTTCACTAAGCAATTTGAAAAATATATCCATATATATTCATATATGCGTGTATATATATGTGGGCGGGTGTGTGTGTGTGTATGTGTGTGTATATATATATATATATATATACATATATATATATATATATATATATATATATATATAAATTATATATACATATATATAGACTTATATACATTTATATATATATATATACATATATATACATTTATATACATACGTATATATATATATATATATATATATATATATATATATATGTATGTATATAAATGTATATATATGTATATATATATATGTATATAAGTATATATGTATATATATATATGTATATATCATTTTTTTCTACTTTTGGCACAAGGCCAGAAATTATCCCAGTGTATTACTGGTACTTTATTTTATCGACCCCGTAAGGATGAAAGGCAAAGTTAACCTCGGCGGATTTCAACTCAGAACGCAAAGGGCCATAACTATGCTGCAAAGCATGGCGCCTGACGCTCTACAGATACCGCCTTATATATATATTATAATAATGCATCCGCCTGTTTGTTCGTGTCTTCTTTTATTGATATATCTATCTATCTAGGGATGGTAAATTTCCCTAGATCCATGGACGAGTTCTCTCCAGCAGTCTCTGTCCCTCATTATCGTTGCCATGTCCTGCGTCTCCAACAGACCAGTGTCTGTCCTTAGGACATCAACATACCTTAACCTTGGTCTTCCCCTTCCAGTGTGTCCATGCAGAGGCTTCCACAGGAGCACTGAGTGTAGTGTCAACTCTGTATGTCGGTGAGCATGTCCAGCTAACCTCAGTCTCCTCTGTGTCACTTTTGAGCTGACTTTTGCGAGGCTTCTGTACAGCTCTGAGGTTTTCATCCTCAGTGTATACTGATTAATGTTCAAAGCGATCCTCATGCATTCTCGGGTAGCACCCATCCACCATCTGAGTGAGTTTCTTGGTCAGTGTCCAAGTCTCAGACCCGTACAGCAGCACAGACTCCACTACAGCAATGAAGAGGCGGATCTTCAGGTCTCCACGAAGGTCCGACTTCCACAACGATCTCAAGCTGTGGCACGCAGCCCATGGCTTTGCTCTTCCTCTCAACGACATCATCTTCCGTATTCCCAATCTTTGCTCCCAAATACAGGAAGTCCTGAACCAATTCTAGCGGCTTCCCGCCTTTATTATTGATCCCCTCTGGTTCTCAACATTCTTTACCAGATATTTTGTCTTAGTCTCATTCATTCTCAGCCCCACACTCATCAACATAGTCTCAACCTCCTGCATCAAATCCTCTGCCTCCTTCACCGCATTTGTCACCAAAACTATGTCGTCGGCAAATTCAGCATCCGATATCTTTTTCGCCTTAATTCTCTGAGCCGGTGCTACAGTAAAGCCAGAGTCCTGGTGTTTCTCCAGTGCAAGGCGCATACAATAGTCCACTACGATGATATAAAGGTAGGGAGCCAATGTATCTCCCTGGAGCACTCCAGTCCGTATCTCAAAGGACTCTGTCATCCCATCAGATATATGTATATATATATATATATATATATATTATGGAATACTGTTGGCTTTTTGCTACAATATTTTCTATACCTTTCATTTATATATATATACACACACATATATATATATATATATATATATATATATATATATATATATATATATATATATATATATATAGCAAAGGAAAAGTGGTAAGGAACCAGGTGGACCATAACGCACCAAAGTACTCAATACTTAGGGTAGTAGAGTGGGTAATAGGAGTAAGTAAGACCCCGACGGCGGAGTTCAAGCCGTCTCGACGGCTAATTCTGTACCAAAAAACTAACCAACTGGAAATCACCAGGCCCAGACGGTGTGCAGGGGTATTGGATTAGAAATATAACATCCCTCCACCTGAAACTGACTGCTTGATGTCAGGTGATGTACCAGAGTGGTTGACAAAAGGTACAACAGTTCTGGTAATGAAATACCGAATCAAGGGTAATGACGTTACCAACTATAGACCTATCACATGTCTGTCCGTAATGTGGAAACTGTTGACAAGCATTGTGTCTGAGGAAATCTACCATCACCTCCACACAAACAACTTGTTACCGGACGAACAGAAAGGATGCCGAAAGAAGTCCCGTGGTACAAAGGACCAGTTACTTATTGATAAGATGGTAATGAGGAATTGCAAGAGGAGACACACTGGTCTTGCCATGGGATGGATAGACTACAAAAAGGCATTTGACAGGGTGCCTCATTCTTGGATCACAAAAAGCCTAGAGATCTTCAAGGTGGCAGATTACATCAGACAGTTGTTGGGCAAAAGTATGAAGCCCTGGAAAACGGAGTTAACATCAGCTGGAGAAACCTTGGGAGGTGTGAAGATCAAGAGAGGTATCTTCCAGGGAGATAGTCTATCCCCTCTGTTGTTTGTCCTTGCCCTGATGCCCCTGACCATTATACTGCGAAAAGTGAGAGCAGGATACAAGTTGGGAAAGGGAGAGCTTACCATCAATCACCTCCTCTTCATGGACGATCTTAAGCTCTTCGGGAAGAGTGAGAAGGAGTTGGATGTGCTTGTTGACATTGTCCGTATTTTCAGCAATGATATATGTATGCAATTTGGTATTAGTAAGTGTGGAGTCCTAGTGATGAAGAGGGGTAAATTGAGCAGAAGCAACGGAATCCAGGTACCAACAGGTGAGATGATAAAGGAAATTGACACTGAAGAAGGATACAAATATTTAGGTGTTCTGGAGGCAGATGACATCAAGAACAAAAAAATGAAGGAATTGATAAGATCTGAGTACATTCGGAGAGTAAGGAGCGTATTAAAGTCACATCTGAACAGTAGGAATTCCATAAGAGCAGTCAATTCCCGAGTTGTGTCTATTATTATGTACAGTGCGGGAATTCTGAGATGGAATGTTGCTGAACAAAAAGAAATGGATAGGAAGACTAGAAAGCTATTAACTCTCTACAACATGTTCCACAAGAGGAGTGATGTCGATAGACTCTACTTAAGGAGATCTGAAGGTGGAAGAGGTCTTATCAGCATAGAGGACTGTGTTCAGATGGAGAAAAACAACCTACACAAATACGTGACTGATAGTAAGGAGCCAATGCTCAGAATTGTACTGAAGGAGAGGACAATAGACCAGGGGATATCCAAGGAGGAAATAACAACAGGGAGAAAGAGCAGCCTTCATGAAAAATCCCTTCATAGTACCTTCTTTGAGAAAACTGAATTCAGAGATCCACAGACATGGAAATGGTTAAAAGAGGAGACCTTAAAAAGGCTACAGAAGGAATGCTAATGGCTGCGCAAGAGCAGGCCCTCAAAACGAAGTGGCTGAAACACCATATTTACAAGGAGGAGGCTAGCCCACTGTGTAGGATCTGTGGAGAGAGCGAGGAGACAACGATCAAGTGAAGGTGCTGTGGGATTTTAGGATACAGACGGACAAGAAACTGGAACACAATAGACCTGACCTGGTGGTTTTGGACAAGGAAAATAGATCGTGCCTGATTGTAGATGTAGCCTGCCCCTTTGGCACAAGAGTGCAAGAGAAGGAGAGGGAGAAAATTAACCGATACCAGGACTTAAAGTGGGAGGTAAAAAGGATTTGGAACTGCCATGAAGTCAAAGTGGTCCCGATTGTCATAGGCGCACTAGGTACTATCTCAAAAGTTTCCAGGGATGGTTAAAGAAAATTGGCCCCACCCCGCTTTTTGGAACGCCTCAAAAGGCATGCTTGCTGGGAACAGCAAGAACCCTCCGATACGTCCTGAATATCTGAGGCTGCAGGTAGTGGCTTGATATTCATTTCAACAATCTTTCCAGTTAACTAACATCAATGACTGAGACTCAAAGAACAATAATACACTATTAATAATTATTAATTAATGCAATCGTGCAATGCCTGTGCGTGGCGAATATTTTTAAAGTGAGGAAAGACTGTGCACTGAGCCAATCCCACTCTCTGTGTGACAGTAGCTATAACCCGAAAAGAAGAAAAGATCAATATCAACGGTAACTACTGAGCCGCAGGTTTTATGTCAGAGTTAACCCAGTTTCCTGAGATGCCTTCTAGAAGAATGCCCTGACAAGGGTTGGGGGTTCTTCACTCCAAGTGGTTTAACTGCGCGATCGGGTATCCAACCCGACTATTTCTATGTCCCCGCGCATAAAAAAACTCACTTATTGACACTTATACGAACGACATACACACACGCGCACACACACACATACATACGCGCACACACACCAACACTCATACATACAAACAAACACACACACGCTACTCACTTACACACACACACATATATATATATCCTCCAAGATATTACCGTCATTACTGATACAAAATTACAAGATTATGTCAACTGTTGACTTTCAAAAGAGTTTGTATAGTTGAAGCTGTTCGTGTTACCGTTCAGTATTATTATTATAATTGCTTTACAGCATAGAGCTATGGCCCTCCACGCTCCGAGCTCAAATCCAGCCAAGATCAACCTTGCCTTTCATCCCCACGGAGTCAACAAAAGAGTGCACCAGTAATGGAACAATCGCAGGCTCCGTGCCAAATGCAGAAAAATGATTATTATTAAAGCGACCGGGCCTTAAGAAAACAACATACATACATACATACATACATACATACATACATACATACATACATACATACATACATACATACATACATACATAAAAAAAACGATATTCTATCGGAGATATCTTACTGACCTCTACCAACAAGTTCTTAAGGGAGATACACTTATACCAGAATGATTGACATTAGCACAAAAATTACTGGTCCCCAAGAACAAACACACCAACTTTGCAAAAAGCAACCGACCCATTGCATGCCAGAACCTGATGTAGAAGATGTATACAGCCTGCCTGAACCTATTCCTCCAAGATCACTGTGAAAATAATAACATCATCACAGATGAACAAGCAGCTGGAAAGAAAAGGGTTGGGGGATGTGCTGAACAACTCCTAATCAACAAAACTGCGATGTCGAAGGTGCGACAACTTTGGAGGAATATGACTACAGTCTGGCTGGACTACAGGAAAGCTTTCGATTCTGTTCCCCACTCTTGGATGATAGAGGCCCTCCCACTTGTTAAAGTCCCAGACGTTATCGTCAGAGCCATAGCGAGGCTGTCTTCTTCTTGGGCTACTATCCTAAGGTTAAAGATAGAGAGGGAGGACTCTATTTTCACTGATAAAATAAAATATCGCTGGGGTATATTTCAGGGAGACAGGCTCTCTGTGATATTATTCATCTTGTCATTAAACCCCTTATCCTTTCTGCTCAAGAAATGTGAGGGATACATCATTTGGCTCACAGGAGGACAGAAATAAGAACCTACCCCATAATTTCGTTGTGGACGATCTAAAACTCTATGCCAAGAACATGGATGGGATGAAGAAAAATCTTGACCTGGTTACAACGTTCTCAAAGGAGATAGGAATAGAGTTTGGCCAAGATAAAAGCTCATACATGACTGTAAAGCGGGGAAAAACAACAACCCAATCTAGCAACATTGTCATTAATGGCCTAACTGTTTCACCGATATCTGATAAGGTCTGCTACAGATACCTGGGGATAGATGAGAACATATCCTATAATGGTATATGTAATAAGGAACGCGTAACCAGGGAATACTACACCCGATTAAGAAAGATTTGGTCATCGGAACTCTCTGCGCAAAACAAAACAGTGGCTCACAATGTGTTTGCTGTGCCTGTCCTAACACCAACGTTTGGAATACTCAATTGGGCGATAGACGAAATCCGAACAGTTGATGTTAGAACTCGAAAAATAGTAAACAACACCGGAAACTTCCACATCAACAGTGACATAGACCGCCTTTACTTGGAACGTAAGCAGGGAGGCAGAAGCCTAACATCAGACCAGACAGCATTTGAATGTCGCATCATATCCCTCCGACAACATCTCCGAACCTCGAAGCGTAGGAGACCATCTCTCGAGCAAGTCTATCTGTAAGAAACAGATAAGATCATAAGAGTTGGGAAGGAACTCCTCGAGAGATATTCCCTGTGTGATAATAAAAAACTCACTCCCAGGGAAGTCGCTCCGCAGTATCGCAGTGATTCCATGGATGAAAAACTGCATGCATATTAGCAAAAAAATCATGCATGGATATTTTGCCAGGAAGCTCCAGAGGGAGAGTAATATAGATAAGGAAAGAAGTCTATCTTGTACCAACAACCACTATATTGGCTCCCACTTTGAAGGATACGCTTTTGCAATCCAAGAACAGGAAATTAACACGAAATACCTGATTCTCAAAAGAGATATGGATGCAGGCAAAACACCTAGATGTGATAACAAGTGCAGTCTCTGCAGAACTAACATCGAAGATATCACCCAT
>OZ024762.1:27044141-27049141 GCA_964016885.1 Eledone cirrhosa
TGGTATGAGAAGCTGTCGATTATGCGACCTTGAGCTGTTCCACATCTTGAGTTCGAAGAATAAGTTGCTCAACAATAAAATCGAAAGATCAATTTATCGTAACCATAGACTCAAAGAGAAGTTTTCGCACTACAAGTGCAAATCGAACTCTTAACCTCTTACTACCAACTGACAAACTGCATATACTTAGACTTTATACCCTCTTGTTGTATCTAAACCCTTTTAATTACCCACAAAAACCAATACCTATATCCCCCCTTCTCCTTCATTCCTCTTCTATTTCTTCGTTTTCTTCCTTGCCTCCCCTTTTTGGCTATCTTTTCTTTTCTTCTTACTCCCCCCTTCTTTGCTTTTATTTTTGTCATTATTATCTTTATCTTTATTTTTTAGATATATATTTATCTCTTTATATCTCACCCCCCCCTCTCTATCCATCCCTCCCACTATGATCAATTTAATTCTCTTTAACTCACTACATTCCACAACATGAAGTCTACTTATCAAAACTGATCAAGGAATCCTTCCACCTCTACCCCTCCCTCCATCTCAGTTTGTCACTCTACTTCCTAACTCTTTCCCCTTCCTCTCTCTCTATACTATTCCGTTTCTTCCCCCACCTTCTGATTCCTCTCTCTCTATACTAGTAAATACAATTCCAAATAAATGTTTTTCTCTATATATTAAGAATTATTTCAAGAGTAACTTACTCACTATTTTGAAAATTTGGACTGTGAACAACAATTATAATTGAGTGGCTGCTATTTGCAGTATAGCAATATAAGATTGCTCTTACCAATGAAACGGTCGTAAATACCTGGATAAAGTCCTTCTCTTAATGCTTACCTTTGTTTTCTCTTTTATAATTTATACTCCAAGATTGAACGGAATTCTTACAAACTTGTGGAGTTACCCCTAACCGTACGTTGAAACCATCCATGAAACTGGCTTTCTTAACCACAAACTGGATCACAAAAAGCAATTTTCTGCTTCCCTAACTATATATATATATATATATATTTTTTTTTTTAAATAAAAATATCCAATACTAATAATTGTTTCTACGTTTGGCACAAGGCCAGAAATTAACCAGAGCATTACTGGTATTTTATTTTATCGACCCCGTAAGGATGAAAGGCAAAGTTAACCTCGGCGGGATTTGAACTCAGAATAGCAAGGGCCGTAACTCGATACATCAAAGCATAGCGTCCGACCCTCTGCCGATACTGCCAATCTACCGCCCTCTATCCAATACTAATACTAATATCCAATACTAATAATAATATAAGTAAATTAGTCCACTATCCAGGAGCTTCCAACAGTAATGGTTGCATTTTTTAAGGGTATGTCAATATTTATTTATAAAACTGATCTATATTATATTTTGTCTGATGAAAGCACACCATAATTTAACTTGGTGTCCTTGAAATATGTATAATGAAATAAATATGGTTTTATAAATATATATAGTTTCCATTTGTTAATATCGTATGTTTACTCCAAATACTTGTTGAGTGCTTTATATCAGTTATAAAAATATTTGCTTGTTGTATCCCAACAATTTAAAAAGAACTTTTGCATATATATATATATATATATATATATATATATATATATATATATATATATATATATTAGGGTAAACATTGATGCAATTCAATTCAAGTACTCAACGTACTTTTTCCACATAGGAGTGACGGAGTAAATATCGAATAAGAAAAAGCGAAGTAGTTTCAGATGTTCAAGTCCTTTAATAATAATGCTGTGATATATATTTCAATGACGACACTGGCCACACTGTTCAGTGTGCGAGTGTCGTGTCATCATCAGACAGCTTGTTACATAATAAGGTTGTTTCCGAGGCAATCCAAATTGAATCGACATGGGAACGGATGAAGTTCGTGCTTTTGGGTTTTTCATCCGTTCCCTTGTGAGTACCAATTCAACCCCACCGGTCTGCGCAAGCGCATGTCCGAAGGAAGTTGACCATTAGCCACCGCAGGTTTCAACGAAATTCGCTGTCAGTTCACCCTCTCAGCCAAAACAATGGCCCACCTATGCCCTACCAAAGTTTACTGCTACCCATCACTACTGTGGCAGTCAGCCGAAAGCCAGAGGGGATGGGAGGGTGTTAGTTTTTATAGGTCATAATACTACCTTTCACTAAGCGTTGACAGCAAGACTGACCATCAACTCATAAGGGAAAATAAACTTAATTCTAGGTACTATGGTTTTACATTGTAAGTTAAGAGTGAGAGTTGGAAATAAAAATTAAAAATTAAAATCCTAAATCAAATATCAGAGATTATAAATTAAACAATTAAAAATTTAAAAATTCTGAATTCAACATTTTTTTTCAAGTGATAATTCGGATTGAATAAAAATATAGATTGAAGTGAGTAAATAATATGGAGAGAGATGTTTAAGTAATAAGTTCTGAGAGGGATTCTAGTGTCACAGTTACTCTATCCTATATATATATATATATTATATATATATATATATATAAATATATATATATATATATATATATATATATATATATATATATATATATATATATATATATGTGTGTGTGTGTGTGTGTATATGTATATATGTGTGTGTATATATCTATATATATATATATATATATATGTACAGTATATCTATATATGTATATATATATATATGTAATAATAATAAATTTGAAGACTAAAATCCAAAGAGTGCTCGATAAGGATAAATATATATCAAATATATAAAAAAACCGTAGAGCAAATATTTATTAAAATAACAGATTAAAGTTTAAGCAAAGAATCGCTGCTTTCACCCTTAACGGGATCTTCTGAAACTAACAAAGTCAATCTGTAAACGCAGAACTGGATATTTCAAAAAACGTTGCAACCGGAGGAAGACAGGAAGACGATACTTTGGTTCGTGGAAACGTTCGCTGGCAAAGAACGGGAAAAAACGAATAATACGTCATTAATAGGAGCGGTGAAAAACAATTACGTGCAAAGACAGAACCACGTTTATGGCATAAAAGAGGTCGTATACTAATGTTCTCTTAGGTGGTGCATAGAGACGTTCTCTGGCAGACGGTATGGCGTATAATTTTTATATATTCTGGTATATAGGGTTTGGCTATTTGTATACGGGAGTTTTGCGTCTGCGTGAGTATGCAGGTTCGTACGTATGGTGGGTGTGTGTATATGTGTACTTCTTGTATTAGTTGACTTACGTCTCCGAACATTCGTGTATTTATTTGTAGGTATGTGCGTGCGCTTGTTATATACGTATTTATTTACTTATATACGTTTATATAATTATTTATTTATTTGTACACAAGCATACACACACACACATATTTATATGTGCGTGGTTTCGTATACCTATGGTAAGGTTTTGCGGATGCTTGTGTATGTACGTATCTGTTTGCGTGTATGTATTTATTTGTTTCTATTACTTCTGCATTGTATTTATTTACTTTGTTCTTAACTCTGTAGCGGAGATTCATTTGGTCTCCTAGTTAGTATTTTAATCTACGACTTCTGCTATACCATTTACGTGGTTTTGTCTTTGCGTACTATTGTTCTCCACGCTCCACATATGACTTATTATCTTCGTTTTTTCGTTCATTGCCAGAGAACGTCTCTATGCACCACCTAAGAGAACATTAGTATACGACCTCTTTTATACCATAAACGTGGTTCTGTCTTTGCACGTAATTGTTTTTCACCGCTCCTATTAATGACGTATTATTCGTTTTTTCCCGTTCTTTGCCAGCGAACGTTTCCACGAACCAAAGTATCGTCTTCCTGTCTTCCTCCGGTTGCAACGTTTTTTGAAATATCCAGTTCTGCGTTTACAGATTGACTTTGTTAGTTTCAGAAGATCCCGTTAAGGGTGAAAGCAGCGATTCTTTGCTTAAACTTTAATCTGTTATTTTAATAAATATATATATATATATATATATATATATATTTATAAATATATATATATATATATAGTAATAATAATAAATTTGAAGACTAAAATCCCAAGAGGTCTCGATAAGCATATATAAGAACCCTAGACCAAATATTTATTAAAATAACAGATTACAGTTTAAGCAAAGTATCTCATTACTGGATCTTCTGAAACTAAAAAAAGATTCAATCTGTGAACGCAGAATTAAATATTACGAAAAACGTTGCAACCGAAGGCAAACAGGAAGACGACACTTTGGTTCTTTGGTTCGTGGAGACGTTTCCTGGCCATGAACGAAAAAAAAGCAAAGATAAAACGTGATTATGTGGAGCGGGCGGTGAGAACAATTTAACGCAAAGAAAAAACCACGTTTATGGTATAAATGAAGTCGTGGACTAATATTCTATTTAGGAAACCGAATGATTCTCGGCTTCAGAGTTAAGAATAATGTAAATTAATTAATAGAACGAGAATGACAGAGGTTAGTGAAATCAACAATAATTAAATATATACATGCATGCATCCCTATACGTACATACACATGCATACGCGAAAACACCCGCCATGGTATGCAAATAAAAGCACGTACACATAAACACGCGCACTCATACAAAAACCCGCGCGACACCTGTACCCGTACACATACGAACGTATACACCAAATACACATAAAAATATATATGTGTGTGTGTCCGTGTATAGATATAATTATATAAACGTATATAAATATACACACATAAATACGTATATAACGTACGCACACACATACCTACAGGTAAATACACATATGTTCGCTAAACGTACGTCAACCAAAACACAAAGTACACATATACACACACCCTACATACGTGCACAAACCCACATACACACACAAACACAAAATACACATATACACATAACCATATATACATGTACCATTATTTATAATATAATATATACGCCTATAACAAATACAAGCAAATATACGTACGAGAAAGTATACGTACCTTCACAAAACATACAGGTAATATATACTTACCTATACATATAAGTAATGGTATAAACATAAAATAT
>OZ024762.1:27054141-27071641 GCA_964016885.1 Eledone cirrhosa
ATTGGCTTTGAGGTGTGTGTGGAAAGAGTCTCCAAATAAGAGAAGGGACTGACTGTATATTTGTTGTTCATGAAATCCCATGACTAGGTTGGCATATGTGGGTGCTACTTTCGTGCCCATTGCCGTACCTGATACTTGTCTGTATGTTGAACCATTGAATGTGAAGTAGTTATTTTGTAGGATAAAGCGGAGTCCGTCAGTGATAAAATCTCTGTTGATGCGTGTCGGTATTTCTGATGGGTGTGTGTTAAGCCAGTATTGGACTGCTGTTATTCCATAGTTGTGGGGTATGTTTGTGTAGAGGTTTATTACGTCAAAGGAGACAAGAATTGTATTTGCACTTACTGTTTTATGGAGGTGTTTCAGCATGTCAAGGTCATCTCGTATGTAGCTCTGTATATGTTCTAGAAAGGGTTTCAGTAGGATGTCCAGAAAGTTGCTAAGTCTGTGGGTTTCACATGTAGGGCCTGCTATAATTGGCCTGAGTTTTAGGTCTTCTGGTGGTTAGTTCAATGTAATTGTTGGTTGAGGTGTCACATGCATCGTTTATGGGTTTACATTTGTGGAGTTTCGGTAAGCCGTAAAAAGAGCTTGTATTGCATTTGAAGTGGCTTATATAGTTAAACTCTTTTGTGGTTAAGCTGTTGCGGTATTTATTCAGTAAGGTCAAAAGGTTCCCCATTGTTTTGGTGTGTTTGTAGTTTTCTGTTTTTTCATAGTATGTGTTGTTTTCTAAAATGTTAAGTGCGAGGGTCCTATAGTAGTCCGTATTCATAATGACAACAGTACTGCCTTTATCGGCTTCTTTGATAGTTATCTCAGGGTTGTTTCTAAGTGTGAATAATTCTTCCCATTCGTGTGTAAATAGGTTTGATTTCGTGTGTTTATTTGTAATTTTTTCATAGGGAAAGTTGGTGATATCTTCGCAGTACGTGTCCAGTGCTTTATTTCTTCCCTTTTGTGGGCAGAAATTGCTTTTATTTCTAACCAGTGATTCGTCTTCAGTGTTGGTGTCGTTGTGGAAGAATTCCGTTAGTCGCAGCTTTCGGCAGTATTCCATGATGTCATCCTTCATTTCGGGGAAGTTTGGTTTACGTGGTGTAGGTGTAAATTTCAGGCCCTTACTTAAAATGTTGATTTGTGTGTTGGTTAGAGGTGTCTTTGAGAGGTTGATTATTTTTGGTTTCTCTTGAGGGGGGGCCATCGAGTATCCTGGTATTTCAGGCTTTTCCCTAAAAAAGGAATGTAGTTTTGTGTGTGATTATATTTTGTTGGTCTGTTGCGTGTGGGTCTGTAGCTTGTTTCATGAGGGTGAATGTGATGGTGGGGGTGGTATGTGTTGTGGTTGTTGATGAGCAAGGGTTCTGTTGTTGGTTCATGTGGTCTGGGTGCGTTATTTCTGTGGTAAAGAGTGTTGAGGTTGGGGGGTTGTCTTTTGTTGGATTGAGGGTGATGTCTGGTGTGGTTGTGGGTAAGTTCTGTTGTGATTTCAAGTGGTCTGGGTGGATTTCTTCTGAGGAATGTGGTGTGTGTGTTGTGAGTTGGATCTATGTTATTTCGTCGTTGGTTTATGTAGGGGGCATTTCTACGGAAACCTGTGTTGTGATGGTTGGGTGTGTTTCTTTTGGTGTAGTTGGCCGCATTTGGTTTGTGTTGGTGGGGATGTGCCTGTGATTAGTGTGTGTTGGGTTTGGTGGTGTAAATGTGTCTGTTGTAGTTCTTGTTATGTTCAAATGCTTTATAAAGGGGTTACCGGTTTGGTGCGTCCTTTTAAAGTCTTCTTCATATTTGAGGAACCAGTTTTCGGATTTTTCCCACCGTTTAAGGGAAATAATTTCTGCATTCTCGCAGTCCTGTTTCCACGATTTGATTAAATTTTGTAGGGTTGTTCCCTCGGCCTTTTTAGTGCATTCTTCCTCCATATTTTTATCAGTATCCTTATACTCTTGCTCGTTGGAGGTGGCCCTTAATTTTAGGAGTTCTATTTCCATGTGTATCCTGTTGAGTGACATTTGTTCACGGAGTTTTCTTTCTGGTTCAGGTTCGTTTGTAATATGCTTTATTTGGAATTTACGTGGTAAAACTATCGGTGTTGAGTTAATCCATTTTTGGTAAATTCCAGCTTTGTTGAGGTTTTTTATCATATTCCAGAAAGTGAATTTTCTGGTTTTTAGATGTTTTTTCCAGAGGTGTCCGATTTGGTTTTTGATATGGAGCAATGTCGTCTGTTCTGTGTTGGTATTCATAAGTTTTTCGATGGAGTTGCATACGTTGTGAACGTTTAAATAAATTTGGTTGTCAGTCGATGTGGTGGTTTCGGTATATCCTGTTTTTTTGTCATATATATAAATTAGCGAGAATCGTATTTCGGTTATTGGAAATTAGCGAAAAACAATTTCCGAGATGTGTGACAAGCGCTCCATAGAAGCTAGTGAACTAGAGCTACAACATAGGTTAAAAGGCCAAACACACTGAGACGATGGTTAAACCATTATTCGCACAGCCATAGAAACGACCAAGTAATTCGGGTCAAACAAATAAAATATGATTGAAAAAAAAAAAATATATATATATATATAAGTTAAGAATAACATGGTTGGGAATTTATTTATAGTCTTTATAGTCTTACAATTGTTTCCATGGTAGAAATGTCTATAAATTGCTAAGTACTGGAGAAGTGAAAATCAACTTACAATACATTAAATTGAACCATTTCCTCAGAGACCAATAAGAAATATAAAATATATGCGCAACGATAAACTTAAAAATTCAAACTTTCTTATTACTCCAAGATATATTTACATAGGAATACATGCACAATTGTCACCAAAATAAACTTCTTGTTGAGTCAGACATCACCGTGTGCTTAAACTGTCCATGAGACGTTGTTTTCGCAGACCCTTATCGGATTGACTTTAACAATTTATTGTTATCCTATATATATTTATATATATATTTAATGTATAATAAACAATAGAATATAATTACCTCATTAACAGAGGTTTCCCGAAAAAGACGGATACAAGAAACTTCCGCATTCGTTCGTCAGACAAGGCAATTTGAACATAGTGAGATATTTGAAAAAGCTCCTCAAGAAAGGCAAAAAGGTTTAACGGGCAAAAAAATAAATAAAAGTAATAATACAAGAAATGTATAAAAAATAAAGAAATATAGTAAGGGGATGTGTGTAAATGTGTGTATATGTATATGCACATACCTATGTACATATGTACATGTGTGTGTATGTACAACTGCATTTGTATAGTGAAAAAATGTGTGCGTAAGTACATACATGGGGGAAAACATATTAGTGTATGTGTGACTACAAATACATATATATATATATATATATATATATATATATATATATATATATATATATATATATATATTCGTTCTCAGCCCCACACTCATCGACACAGTCTCAATCTCTTGCATTAATCCTCTGCCCCTTCACTGTATTTGTCACCAAAACTATGTCGTCAGCAAATTCAGCATACGATATCTTTTTCGCCTTAACTCTCCTGCTCTGAGCCGGTGCTACAATAAATCCAGAGTCCTGGTGTTTCTCCAGTACAAGGCGCATACAATAGTCCACTACGATGATAAAAAGGTAGGGAGCCAAATCTATCTCCCAGGAGCACTCCAGCCAGTATCTCAAAGAACTCTGTCATCCCATCAGATGTAATGACTCGGGCTTTGGTGTTGGGGTGTAGAGCAGTGATATCAGGTTCACTATCTTCTTTGGCAATGACGGTCCACAGAAACAAAGGCCTTCCTAAAGTCAATGAAAACCATGACCGCAGGAAGGCACTTTGTTCTAGCTCCCTCTAATATCCTCCTCAGCATCAGGATGTGACTGGTGGTTGATCTTCCCTCTCTGAAGCCGTTCTGGTTTTCCCTGAGCTTCTTCTTCATCTCAGACTGGATCCTGTTAAGAATCATCCTGTTGAGGGTCTTTGCCACAAGTGACGTCAATGAGATCCCCCTGTAGTTGTTGGTGTTTGAGAGACCTCTCTTCTTTGGCACTAGGACGATGTTACTGATCCTTCACTGATTCAGGGCAACTCCTTTCTCCAGTGCCTGGTTACAGAACCCCAGGATGATATCATCAAAATCACACCTCTTCATCACCTCTGATGCCATTATATCTTCCCCATGAGCCTTGCCTTCCTTGATCTGCTTCTTGGCTCTTTGAAGCTCCTCTCTGGTGAAGGGCCCTGTCTCAATATCCAGTTCTTCAACCAGCCGCCTGAATGAGACTAAAACAAAATATCTGGTAGAGAATGTTGAGAAGCCAGAGGGGATCACTAATGTAGGCGGGAAGCCGCTAGAATTGGTTGAGGACTTCCTGTATTTGGTAGCAAATATTGGGAATACAGAAGATGATGTGGTTGAGAGGAAGAGCAAAGCCTGGGCGGCGTGCCACAGCTTGACATCCGTGTGGAAGTCGAACATTAAAGACCTGAAAATCTGCCTCTTCATTAATGTAGTGGAGTCTGTGCTGCTGTACGGGTCTGAGACTTGGACACTGACCAAGAAACTCGCTCAGATGGTGGATGGGTGCTACACGAGAATGCTGAGGATGGCTCTGAACATTAATCAGTATACACTGAGGATGAAAAACACAGAGCTGTATGGGAGCCTCCCAAAAATCAGCTCAAAAGTGACACAGAGGAGACTGAGGTTAGCTGGACATGCTCACCGACATCCAGAGTTGACATTGCACCTACATGGACACGTTGGAAGAGGAAGACCAAGGTAAACGAATGTTGATGCACTAAGGACAGACACTGGTCTTTTGGAGACGCAGGACATGGCAGCGATAATGAGAGACAGAGACCGTTGGAGAGAACTCGTCCATGGATCTCGGGAATTTTACCCGCCCTAGAAATATATATATATATATATACACATATATATATATATGTGTGTGTATATATATATATATATATACATATATATATGCATATATATACATATATATGTATATATATACATATATATATATATGAATACATATACATATATATATATGTATACATATATATATATATATATATATATATATATATATATATATATATATATATATATATATATATATATATATATATATATATATATATATATATATGTATATGTTTATATATGTATACATATATATATATATATATATATATATATATATATATATATATAAATTAGCGAGAATCGTATTTCGGTTATTGGAAATTAGCGAAAAACAATTTCCGAGATTGTGGCAAGCGCTCCATAGAAGCTAGTGAACTAGAGCTACAACATAGGTTAAAAGGCCAAACACACTGAGACGATGGTTAAACCATTATTCGCACAGCCATAGAAACGACCAAGTAATTCGGGTCAAACAAGCAAAATCTGATTGAAAAAAAAAAAATATATATATATATAAGTTAAGAATAACATGGTTGGGAATTTATTTATAGTCTTTATAGTCTTACAATTGTTTCCATGGTAGAAATGTCTATAAATTGCTAAGTACTGGAGAAGTGAAAATCAGCTTACAATACATTTAAATTGAACCATTTCCTCAGAGACCAATAAGAAATATAAAATATATGCGCAACGACAAACTTAAAAATTCAAACTTTCTTATTACTCCAAGATATATTTACATAGGAATACACGCACAATTGTCACCAAAGTAAACTTCTTGTTGAGTCACACATTACCGTGTGCTTAAACTGTCCATGAGACGTTGTTTTCGCAGACCCTTATCGGATTGACTTTAACAATTTATTGTTATCCTATATATATATATATATATATATATTTAATGTATAATATACAATACAATATAATTACCTCATTAACAGAGGTTTCCCGAATAAGACGGATACAAGAAACGTCCGCATTTGTTCGTCAGACAAGGCAATTTAAACATAGTGAGATATTTGAAAAAGCTCCTCAAGAAAGGCAAAAAGGTTTAACGGGCAAAAAAATAAATAAAAGTAATAATACAAGAAATGTATAAAAAATAAAGAAATATAGTAAGGGGATGTGTGTAAATGTGTGTATATGTATATGCACATACCTATGTACATATGTACATGTGTGTGTATGTACAACTGCATGTGTATAGTGAAAAAATGTGTGCGTAAGTACATACATGGGGGAAAACATATTAGTGTATGTGTGACTACAAATATATATATATATATATATATATATATATATATATATATATATATATATATATATATATATTTGTAGTCACACTTTGTAAGATAATGAAGTCAGCGTAGATACAGGCTCAGGGCCTAAGGGCTGAAATATATACACATACAAGGATAAAAGAACCGTTCATTTTCTCCGATAAAACTAAAAAATTATACGATGTTGATAACAACTTACATGACCAACTCTTAACAGATAGCATCATCTCTAAATACCAAATAGCTAATATAAACACCTATAATAAGGACGCCAAATAATTAGCTAGTTTTTTTTAAAATAGACAATAGAACAGAAAAACTTGCAAAACATAATGCCTATATCACTCTTAAAGATCACAAATCTGATTTTAATAATCGTCCCAGTTGTACATTAATCAACCCTGCTAAGAGTGAAATCGGCCTTGCTAGCAAAAAATATTAAATAACATAAACAAACATATTAGAAGTAAGTCAGAATTACTCCAATGGATAAATAGCTCTTCTGTACTTCACTGGTTTAAAAATATTAAATATAAAAATAGTTCTAGATCCACCCAATTTGACATTGTAAACTTTTACCGTCTATTACTCACCCTCTTTTAACGAAAGCATTAAATGTTGCTAAAAAGTTTATTAATATTTCTTATATTGAAGAGAATGTCATTTTGCATGCTATAAATAATGATACTTGGGTAAAAAAATCTAACCCAGAGAACCCTTTTGAAGTCTCAATGGGTTCTTTTGATAGTGCTGACATGTGTGATTTAGTCGGCCTATTCCTCCTCTACACACTTAAAGAGAAATTCCCTAACCATACCATTGGGCTTTATCGTGATGATGGTCTAATATTTTCCCATACCATTATAGGCCATAACTTAGACAGATTCAGAAAAGACTTAATAAAAACCTTCGCTAGTTTTAATCTTAAAATTACCATTGACACAAACCTTTCTAATGTTAATTTTCTAGATATAAACCTAGATCTGCCTACTGCTTCTTATAAACCGTACCATAAACCTAATAAAAATTTAGAATACATAAATAAAGGCTCTTGCCATCCTCCTATAGTATTTAAAAATCTCATCCCTAATATTAGCCGTAGGATCTCCACCCTCTCTTCCTCAGATGGTATTTTCAATAAGGCATCCCCTAAAATAGTGGATTTAGTGAACCTGTTAAGTACATACCCAACAATACTAACTCCTTTAAACATAATAATAGGAAAAGAAAAATAATCTGGTTCACACCCCCTACTCTCTAGCAGTTAAAACTAATGTAGGCAAAAAATTCTTAGAACTCTTAGATAAACATTTCCCTAGAACACATAGATACTATAAGATCTTCAATAGAAACTGTGTCAAAATCAGCTACTCCTGCGGTCCCTTTATTAAATCTTATATCATTAATAAGAACAGACCCAGAGAATATCAAAATTGCTCCTGTAGAGTCAAAAGTGAATGCCCATTACAAGGTAAATGCAACACCAAAGCCATTGTATATGAGGCCAAAGTGACAACCATCAGCAACAACCATCAGCCACCAGCGAACGATATGTGTGTATGACAAGACAAATTCAAAACGCGCTATTATTCACATGTCGCATCTTTCCGACATTCCGAAAACAGATTTACAACAGCTCTGGCTAGCAGAATATGGGATTTGAAGGACCAAGGTATCCAGTGTAAATTAGATTGGTCAATTTTGAACCAATCTAAAGAATATGCAAGAGAAACAAAAAGATGCACACTCTGCATAAGTGGAAAATATTGGATTTTACAGAACTTTAAATCACCAAAAACCTGCCTAAATGTAAAAACAGAAATGTTCACCAGCTGCCAGCTCATATAAACTTAACTCACTTTCAGACACTTATCCTCCATAAACTCTTGTTCTTCACTTTCCTTAACTTACTTTCTTAACTTACTTTCCTTAACTTACCTCCTTAACTTACCTTCTTAACTTACTTATCTTTTATTTTTACTTTACATCCACTATTTGATTCATTAACTTTATATCTTAAGACTTTTACATTATTTACATTTATTTTACTTCCCCTTTTTCTTTTACTACCAGACATCACATGTCACTTGCGTTTTTAACTCCATATATTTTCCGTTGTCGCTCAGCCGTTTTTATGTATGTATACTTGCGTATATTTTGTACCCATTTATTCACACGGTTGGTTTTTTTTATATATGTACGTATGTGTATGTGTGTATATTTGTGTATACATGTATGTGTATATATACGAACGCATTCGTATGTGTGCGTGTATGTGTGCAATGTGTTTGTGTGTGCGTTTATGTAC
Organism: Eledone cirrhosa; assembly: GCA_964016885.1. NCBI lineage: Eukaryota > Metazoa > Mollusca > Cephalopoda > Octopoda > Eledonidae > Eledone > Eledone cirrhosa. Next base: position 27,062,644 of record OZ024762.1, read on the forward strand.
ATGTGTTTTCACATATATATATACTTATATATATATATATATGTGTGGTCGCGTGTGAATAGATGTGCATGTATGTATAGATATGTGTGTGTGTGTGCATATGTATGTATGTGTGTATGTGTATGTATGCTTTTGTGCACGTGTTTTTTCTCTGTATATATATATATATATTTATATATGTCTGTGTGTATGAGCTTGTTCGCGTGTATGCATGTTTTTTACTTTTTATTTATTTTTATTTTTTCTAGTGTTGCCTTATATATTACAACCCCTCCCACTTACTTTCTCTTTGCCTTAATTTTTTATTCTTATCTTATATATTTTTCATTTATTTATCATATTTTATATTTGTATCGACCTTCCGTCTGACACTGCGTTGACTTTATACACTCCCTTTCCTGTATATATCACATACATGTATGTGGTTGCGCGTGTGTGTATGTGTAAATGCGTGCGTCCTTTTATCCTTGTATATGTATATATTTCAGCCCTTAGTGCCTGAGTCTGTATATACGCTGACTTCATTATCTTACATATTTATAAGGGCGGTGGATTGGCAGTATCGGTAGAGGATCGGACGCCATGCTTTCCATCATAGTTACGTCCCTTTACGATCTGAGTTCAAATCCCACCGAGGTTGACTTTGCCTTTAATCCTTACGAGGTCAATAAAATAAAGTACCAGTAATGCACTGGGTAATTGCTGGCCTTGTGCCTAAAGTAGAAACAATTATCTTACAATTTCTATTTTCAACATATATATATATATATATATATATGTATTTGCGGTCACACATACACTAATATGTTTCCCCCATGTATGTACTTACGCACACATTTTTTCAATGTACACACACAGTTGTACATACACACACATGTACATATGTACATAGGTATGTGCATATACAAAGATTTACCCACATCCCCTTACTATATTTCTTTATTTTTTATACATTTCTTGTATTAGTACTTTTATTTATTTTTTGCCCGTTAAACCTTTTTGCCTTTCTTGAGGAGCTTTTTCAAATATCTCACTATGTTCAAATTGCCTTGTCTGACGAACGAATGCGGACGTTTCTTGTATCCGTCTTATTCGGGAAACCTCTGGTAATGAGGTAATTATATTGTATTGTTGATTATACATTAAATATTTAGCTCTGTAACTTACATAGAGCACTCTTCATTCCTCTGAATTTTCAACGTAAACTTCAAGACACACACACACACACACACACATATATATATATATATATATATATATATATATATATATATATATATATATATATATATATACATATATACATATGTATATATATATATATATGTATATATATATATGTATATAGAAGAAAGTAAATCCATAGAATCATTTGATAAAATATATACAGTATTTCTTCTCCCAATCACCATAATTAACCACACAAAAAATCAATTAAACGAGGCTATAAATTTAAAATGTACCTATGAAGAAACAATAGATAAATAATGATAGCTATTTTATAGCCTCGTTTAATTGATTTTTTGTATGGTTAATTATGCTGATTGGGAGAAGAAATACTGTATATATTTTATCAAATGATTCTATGGACTTACTTTCTTATATATAGCTTTGATTGTTGATTATTTAATTAATTAATTCGTCATTGAGCCACACGGTGAATGGTTGCCAAAAACACACATGTATATATATGGCTCTGTCTAGCTTATGTATATGTAAATCTATATATTTTATATATATGTATATATTTATATATATATATGTGTGTATATATATATATATATATATATATATATATATATATATATATATATATATATATATATATGTATGTATATATATATGTATATATATATATCTACATATATATCTACATATATATATATCTACATATATATCTACACATATATATATATATATATATGTATATATATATATATGTAGATATATATGTAGATATATATATATATACATATGTATATATATATATATATATATATATATATATATATATATATATATATATATATATATGTATATATATATATATATATATGTGTGGTGGTAGAACACTGGAAGGTAATATCCGTAGTGGTAGAGCACTCAGTCCATGGGACGAGTTAGGTAGAAGTGGTTATACAACAGTTAGTTCACCATACCGAGAACAATTGTTTCACCTTAGCGGATCCCCAGTTCGTAATGAACATGATTATACGGAACAGGAAGGACAACCGTACGAACGCGCATGCGCAGATACGATCACTTCCCACAGGCAATACTAAATTGCGTGCGAGAGGTGTAAGGGAAATAACTGTGAAAGTCCGAAAGTTTCTGGTTGATAAGAAAATTAGGATGCTGTTGTAATTCTATCCGGAGCTTTGTAGTTATGTAAGAGGTATTTCCAGACATGTGGACAACGTGTCAAGAATTCATTTCTCGTGTTTAGGCAATCACTATTGCGTAATCCCTTTAGAATATTTATTCGTTCATCAATACATAGTCCACACGACGGGTTGCCCCTTGCGTATGGCTTGGACTTAGTGATGGCTTTCCATTGAATGGAGTAGTCTATACTTGAGTCCTTGAGGGACCATACGTGGCTCGTGACTTTCGTGGATGAACGTCTATCCGGGTACCTAAAGGTCGATTGGTGGTTCAGCAAGCGTTCCTTAAATCGTCCCTCCGCCATACCTACATAGGATTTGACCTCCTGTGGTTGATTTGGTCGGTTGGAAGTGACCACAGCTTCATAAACTACAGCTGGTGTGTTGCATTGCTGTTGAAGGGGACAAGCATCGGGGTTACGGCAAGAGCACCCTAGTGGGGTGTTGCTCTAAGAATAAGGACTTTCTAAAACAATTTATAGAAAAATCGGACTCATTTATAAGAAGACTCAGATGGCATGCTTTTCATTTCGATAATAAATCTGATCGAAAGAAAATATTTCCAATCTTGATAGAATCTTCAAATCCAAAAAGAATCCACATTCCAACAAACTATTAATGGAATTTGAAAATGAGATTATCTCCATCATACAAAACATTAAATTTAAGGAAAACCACTTTGTAGGCCAGGATTACCTAAAAAGTCTGAAAAATAATATAGAAAACTTTGAAAAAACGGAAAAAATTATTGTTAAATCAGATAAAACCAACAATCTTTACGGAATGCAAAAGGATGATTACAATGATCTTATATTGAAGGAATTAAGGAAGAATTACAAAAGAGCAACCAATGATGACCTTGAAAAACTAAATATTGAAGCTTCTTATATAATGCAGGAATTAGGCATCGAAAATAGGACTCAACCCTTCATACTTAGGAAACCAAAAATCAATTTGAAGGACCATAAAAGAAATTTTGAAATCGAATTACCAGTTAGATTGATTGAACCATCTAAATCGGACCTTGGCATACTTAACAAGAATATTTTAGATAGAATCATACCATAACTTAAGGAAATATCTTATTTAAAATTATGGAATGGGACTAATCAAGTTATTGACTGGTTTAAGGACATTAAATATAAACATAGCAATAACTTCATTCAATTGGATATTGCTAATTATTACTCATCTTTTACTCCTAATCTACTTAATAAAGCCCTTACATATGCATTTAAATATGCAGATTTAACTAGCAATGAAATGTTCATTATCTTAACTACACGTAAAATATTAATTAAATTTAGCAACCACCTTTGGACTAGAGCAGATAGGGATAACAATTTCGATATCACTATGGGGTCATCGGACGCGGCACGATTAACGGATCTTGTGCGGCTTTTTATTAACAATACTTTACATAGGAAAATACCGGAGATGACCGGTGGTTTATATCGTGACGATATGCTATTACTTATTGAAAATAATAATAATTGTGAAATAAATAGGAAAAGAAAAGAAATTATACAATTTTTTAATAGCGTTAATCTTAAAGTAGAAGTAGAGAATAATTATAAAATAGTTAATTTTTTAGATGTAACTTTAAACCTTAATACTGGTCTTTATTATCCATTTCAGAAAATAAATGAGAATTTAAACTATGTTAACTTCCAATCACCCCAGATCCGTTAAAAACACTATTGTAAATTCTGTGCAGCAACGTATTTCTAGAATTTCAGCGAATAAAAATATATTTGAAGATAAGACACAATATTATAACGAAGCGTTAGGTAGAGCAGGCTATAGTAATGAAATTGAATACATTGACAATAAGGATGTGCCAATTAACCATAACTATAAATATAATTATAATAGGAAACCTTGCACTAACTCGAAAATCAAAAGAAAAAATAGAACTAGAAATATATTATGGTTCGCTCCCCCTTTCTCATTAAGTATTAAAACTCCTATAGCTAAATTATTTTTTAAAGCTCTAGATAATTGCTTTCTTAACACACAGATATTACTCAATCTTGAATAGACATACTATTAAACTCTCATATTCCACCACTATGAATTTAGCGCAGAATATTAATAGAATTAATAATAGAAACTTAAAACCTAACCACAATAGCATTAATACCTCTAGCAATATCCAATATAATGTTACGGCTCCCAATAATATAAATTCAGATAAATGTAATTGTAGAAATAAATCTAACTGTCCTCTAAATAATAATTGTTTACTTAAAAATATAGTATACAATTGTAATGTCAAAACAAATGACAATTCCTTTAACTATGTCGGCTCTGCTTCCACAGACTTCAAATCTTGTTTTAATAACTATAGATGTTCCTTTACGAATATTGGTAAAAAATCTTCAACTTCTCTATCTTACTTATTATGGGACTTAAAATCCAAGAATAGTAACTATTCTTTACTTTGGAAAATGATCTCCAAAGCTCCTTCATACACTGCTTTATCCAAAAATTGCTCACTTTGCGTTGATGAAATATTCTTTATACTAAAAAGTAAGAACTCTATTAATTTGCGAAATAATTTATTTAGTTCCTGTAAACATCGTTTAAAATCAACTTTTAAATATATATATAAAATGTAATATATGATTTATCTCCTTTACATAATGTTTTCTATATCTATATATGATTCATATATATTTAATTTACTTTCTATTATCTATACCTCATATATATACTATATACTTCATATTATTACACCTATCGACATTTTTTTATATGACTGCTTGAAACTCCTTTAAAACTTACGGAAGGTTTTTTTTTTTAATTTTTTGAAAGTTCGTTTGAAAGATATAGAAAAACGATTATTTTCATATCTTCCAATATTTTTATATCTTCAAACGTTTTTAATATCCAAATGTTTATATATATGTGGAAAAACATGATTTTTCTATATAGATTTTATGTATATATATATGTGGAATAACCTATGGTTTATGCTTTAAATATATACTTAAGATAAATTTCTTTTAATTTTTTAACTTTATAACAAGTAAATTTATGACTTCGTATAAAATAACATATGGTTCATGTTTTAATTATATTCTTAAGATAAAAAATGTTTAACTTTATAACATTTAATCCTTGGAGTCATCTGAGATCTTAAAAAATCACTTTTAACTTCCTTTACAATTCCTTACTGCTTTTATAATATAATTAAGTGGTTATTCCTTTGTAAACTCTCGTAAATTTTTCATATTTAGAATTATTTGGATGTTTAAATTTTGACTTACAACTTTTAATAAAATAAACTATACTAGATTTTCTCTAATGTAAAATACTATATATTTATTTAAATAATTTATAATCCTTAACATACACATTTAAACCAATATATTATTACTAATACATCTTAATATAATATAATTATTAATATTAAATTATTAAATTAAATCTTTAATGTTACGGCAAATTTTAATCTTTAATTTTGATTTCCAATTTTTAATTTTAATCTAATTTTTCAACCTATCATTATAAGTATTCTAATCAAAACGCAATGAGCCCTGCATTATAAACATTATTCTTCCACGTTAATCTTATTTCTTCTTTACTTAGATATACTTACGCTGTGTATATTTCTCCTTTAAAACATTTTTCTTCATTCACTCTATCTTCACTATCAATATGTATAATCGTTCTTTCTTTCCTCTTCTATCTTTCACATTTATTTTTTATTTTTTCTCTCTCCCTTACATATCTTCTTCCAACAGTTTAATTTAAATAAACCGTTATCTTTTCAACCTTTCGGACACTCATTTGCATACTCACTCATAACTTTGTGTTACCCTCAATAAATGTACTATATCCACTTTCCAGAAACTTCCAACCGTTAAGGTTGTCTTTTTTCCGGGTATGTCAATATTTATTTATGAAACAAATCTGTATTTTATCAGATGAAAGCGCACCATAATTTGCCTTGGTTGCCCTTGAAATATGGATAATAAAATAAATATGGTTTTATAAATATAGTTTCCATTTATTAATATATTGTATATATATATATATATATATATATATTAATATAGAAGAGCTTCTACATGTGTGTATATATATATGTATTCATATATATATATATATATATATATATATATAAACGTTTGTATATGTATAATAAAGCCAAAACAATGCAGGTATGGACATAGAATAAAGAATGCAAATGCAAAAGATATTGTTGACAATTAGTCTTTTACCTTAGATTTATTTAAATGTCCTTAATTTTCGAGATAATATCTCTTCTTCGGAGGGAAGTAAAGCGGTTAAACCAGTGTTCTAAATAGCTTGCCAAGTCATGCTGACAGGAAATGGTATAGAGTATCTGTTCTATCTCTAATGTCAAAGAGTTAAGGTTAGGTGGATAAAGAGTAGTCTCCCTTTAAAAGGTTTTTTTTTTGTGCATGCCTGTTTAAGTGTGTGGGAGAATGCATGAAGGTGTAAGTATGTGAGTGTGTGTGTGTGAGAGTGAGAAGATATGTCTATTCGTAAATGTGGGGGATAGATGTTATCTCGTGTTAGAACTGGTCTCTGTGTGTGTATGTGTGTGTGTGAGAGAGAATAAGTGGAGGTGTAAATGTGTGTGTGTGTGTGTGCGTGTGCGTGTGCGTGTGTGCATGGGGTTGGGTGTAAATATGGGGCTAGAAGCTCTATCAAGTTATAAATTGGGTGTTGAGTTCTAGTCTATTATTGATTGGTGGTTGTGTTTTGTCTATAATTAGTGCTTCCTTAATTCTAAGATTGCCGAGGTTTCTTTCCTTAGTTTCTATCCTAACTGTTATGGTTTTGTCGGCATTTAACTAGGTGTTTCTTAAATGAGGAAGCGTTAGTATTGAGGTGTTATTTTATTCTTATGTGGAGTGGTCTGGTGGTGCTACCTACGTAGAAGTTGCTGCATTTGTCACACTATAGTCTGTATACGACGTAAGCCTGGTGGCATAGGTCTGTGTCGTTGATGGGGCAGTTGCCTAGCCTGCAGCAGTTGTCATGTCTGGTGGAGTGACTTTTGGTTAGCTCTCCAAGTAGAGAAGGACCTGAGTGGGCCAGTTGGATATCTAGTCCCTCTCGTCTGATAGCACTGCGGATGGCTGTTTGTTGTTTCGTCACTAAAGTGTGGGAGCTTCAGGAAGCAAGTGTTAGTGCCTCGGGTGTGGTGTCCTCTGTTCTTTCTGGCACGGTTTGTGGTGGATGTCGTGTATCCGTTCAGTTTGAGTACTTCCAGGAAATGTGTGGTGTGTGTGTCTCGGTCTCTAGTGTCGGTGCATTTATTCCGGATACGTGTTAGTTCGTTCCTTATGTATCCGAACTTAGCGCCGGCTGGGAGGGCCGATCTGAAATGTATGAACAGGTGCCTGCTGGCAGCTTTTTTATAGAAGCAGGTGTGGATGTTGCCTTCCTCTGCTACCCTGAGTTGGAGTCCAGTAGGGATAGGGATCCGTGGTCATCGGGGTGTTCCATGCTGAACTTTATACTGGCGTCCATGCTGGAGAATGTCGTGTATATTTAATCTGCCTCCACACTGGATGATGTTAGGATGAGTACGTCATCTACATATCGGGTGAAGAATGTATGGGAATGGCAGGTGTTGAGGGCTTGGCATTCTAGCTGGTTCATATAGGTGATGGCCAGCAGGCCCGATAGGCTGGATCCCATGGGTAATCCTGTTGTTTGTCTGTACGTGTGGTGGTGGAAGGTGAAGTACGTGTTGTCTACTGTGAAGGACAGAAGCTGGTGTATGTCCGTCGGATGGAGGCCGTAGGAGTGGATGTCCTCTGCCACCCCGCAGTCCGTCAATAAATCGACAGCTGGATGAGCGGGGACTGTAGTGTAGAGGGAGACAACGTCGAGGCTAAAGGCGTATCTATTTAGTTTAAGTTGTTCTGGCTGGAGTTGGTGTAGTCTACGTATAACTTCGTCGGAGCTACTGACATGCCCGAGAAAGGTGGAGAGTAGAGGCTTGAGGAATTGGGAGAGGAGCCAGGAAATTGTGTATAGGGGTCCTTCTATGCTAGAGACGATGGGTCTTATTTGCGTCTTAGTACTATTCTTGTGGGTCTTGATGAGGTGGTAGAAAGTGGGCAGTCTGCTATTTCTAGTGGTGTAGTTGAGCTTAACTTTATTTGGGAGTTGTCTTCTCCTACAGATATCGAACCACACACACACTCACATACTTACACCTTCATGCATTCTCCCACACACTTAAACAGGCATGTACAAAAAAAACCTTTTAAAGGGAGACTACTCTTTATCCACCTAATCTTAACTCTTTGACATTAGAGATAGAACAGATACTCTATACCATTTCCTTTCAGCATGACTTGGCAAGCTATTTAGAACACTGGTTTAACCGCTTTACTTCCCTCCGAAGAAGAGATATTATCTCGAAAATTAAGGACATTTAAATAAATCTAAGGTAAAAGACTAATTGTCAACAATATCTTTTGCATTTGCATTCTTTATTCTATGTCCATACCTGCATTGTTTTGGATTTATTATACATATACAAACGTTTATACCCATTACACAATACTTCAAGTGAACTATAACCTCCTCCTATATATGTACTCTTTTACCTGTTTCAGCCA
>OZ024762.1:27081641-27114141 GCA_964016885.1 Eledone cirrhosa
GACGAATCTTAGCGAGAATCAATTTCCTTACAAAAGTTTTTCCGGTACCCCCAGGAGCATCGAGAAAGTAAAAATCCCCAGTCTGATTTTGAACCGCGTCAATGATAGATAAATAAGCCAACCTTTGGTCCGACAGAAGATTGGGCTCATTTTCCTCTAAGTATTGGGAAAGAGTTTCGATGTCATATGCTGTTCCCCGCAACAAATCCGGGGCCAACGTGTTAGCTTCCTCTCTGCCAGTTGACGGCAAGCCATACGTCGCCAACTCACTCCCACCCATGTCGAGGAGGGCGTCCTTAATATCAATGCGTGCCCTGTTGTAGATAATGTCGCTGTAACCAACTTCCACTGAAGGATACTGCAGATGAGCCAGGCGCAGGAAGTCCTCAGAGATGAAGTCTCTGTACTTGACCCATCAAGATTTGGGATCACCCAATTCACACTTTTGAAACAAAATGGCAAAGAGCTCCTGTAGACTTTTAGGTGATTTCAACAAAGCACCCTCCGCTAAAGTGGAATCCCATTGCGAATCATCTTCCAAAAGACCACGCTTAAAGCAGTCTTCCCGGTACGTATCACATATTTCTCCATCAACAGTTTTGAGATCCTGAAAACTTTGTGGGCCTACAACTTCATGCAGAAGAAGGCGGAGATGAAAGCACTCATGCTGACTTGGGGACACAGTGTAAACCCTTTCAAGACAGCTGTCAAATTTTACACCAGGATGTCTTTCAAAAGCCTGACGTGACTTTCTTCGCACCCAAGTGTATTTCGACCATATAAAGTAGGATAGAACCTGGGTTTACACAATTGTTTGCGCAAATGTATCGAACTGGCAAAGTTTGAAGAAACCTGTCAGAGTGGTCTCTTTCGGATCGGTGGCCAACTTGACGGCGGTTTGGTCCGTAAAGTAAACCCTTTGCCCATTTTCCAAATGTACCGCAAGCTGTACGATGGCGAGGAGCCGTTGGTGTAGGGGGAAACCAAATAGGCGCCAAAAAGCTTCATTGCTATTGATGTACCGCCCCGCCATGTATTCTGTGACCTCGTCCCTGCTATTTTCAGCTTGAAATGCGAACATTGCAGCATCAGAGCCCTTATTTACATATTTGCATATGTATTTTATCGACTTGATGGAGTTGCAAAACTCAACGTCGATGTGGGCGTTGAACATCTTCAAGAGAAGCTGGCAGTAAGGGACCACCCATCTATTGTCGACTTGACCTCCCTTTACTGTTGTGGTGAAGCCACCGTTCTCGGGCCGTCTCCGCCTGTACCCGTCGCCACCAGTCTGAGTCTCGTCAACAAATTTGTTTGTGTATCCCTTACTGCACGACCCCCCTTTCAGACACGTGTGATGCTCATTAGGACCCGACGCACACGGACCATGAATCATGTTACTTTGACGATGTCATGTAATTTCTGGTCAGTTGCTGGGTTAGGGATTTCAGCTGAAATGGCATTTGAATTGATTTTATCAGCCAAACAAATCAAAATTAAAATGCCCCAGAAAAGCCGTATGTCAATACGGAACTCCAATGACTCCCCCAGCTGTTAAATTATAGAGAGGGGGAATAATCTATTATAGAGAGAGGGAAGAGTGACGGAGAGAGTAAAGCTAAGAAACTATAGGGACGGTGTAAAACTGTGTTGTCATATAGAGAGTAAAGAGCGACATAGTGAGTAAAGCAGTTGAATTATAGAGAGGGATAATGATATATTATAGAGAGAGGGAAGAGCAACGGAGAGAATAAAGCTAAGAAACTATAGGTAGGTGTGTTAAACCTCAAAGAATGAAGAGAGTAAAGCAGTAAAATTATTGAGAGGGGGAATAATCTATTATAGAGAGAGAGGGAAGAGCGACAGAGAAAGTAAAACTAAGAAACTATAGGGAGGTGTGTAAAACAGTGTTGTCATAAAGAGAGTGAAGAGTGTCAGAGAGAGTAAAGCAGTTAAATTATAGGTAGGGGGAACGATCTATTATAGAGAGAGGGGAAGAGTGACGGAGAGAGTAAAGCTAAGAAACTATAGGGAGGTGTGTTAAATCTAAAACCATGATTGATTTTTGCCCTTATTGTTGATTGATTTGAAATTTATTTGCTTCATGACCTTCTCCTGGCCAAAGGCAATAATTGTTCCGACGTTGAATAGAATCCGTTGGAAATTGTGGACGTGCATACGTTACAAACCTTAACACACACATCCTCAGTTGTATATATATAGATATATATATATAGTTATGAGCAAAAGGGATATTGAAATATGTATAATAGAATAAATATGGTTTTATAAATATAGTTTCCATTTATTTAATATCATTGAATATGTATACATATATATACTAGACTTGAAAAATGCGCAAGCTCAAAAGAGCCACAGAATGTTATAATAAACCTTCAAAAGCGTGGGACTAGAGTTGTTGCTCAAAAATATTGTAATCATTATCTATCGTACACTCTGTGGCATCCTTGTTTAAAAAAGAGACTCATAACGAACTCAAGACGACACGATAATTATTTAAGCTAATGTTCAATATCTAATATTAGATGTTTAGTAATGATTAATACGAAATGCACTTAAACCGAATTCTATATTATAAATTCACTTAAATAATTATCGTGTCGTCTTCAGTTCGTTATGAGTCTCTTTTTTATAAAAGGATGCCACAGAGTGTACGATAGATAATGATTACAATATTTTTGAGCAACAACTCTAGTCCCACACTTTTGAAGGTTTTTATAATATTCTGTGGCTCTTTTGAGCTTGCGCATTTTTCAGGTCTAGTTTAATATTTTTTTAAGGCAACGCTTGTAATAACTCTAGTTAAACATGATATATATTAATAATAAATTATCGTTGTAATGTAATTAGATTATATAATTGTTATTTTATAAATGACCTTATAAATATTATTGTAAGATGTATAAAAATATTTTCAGACCTTCAATATAAACAACTACAAAAAACAATCAATATTAAATAAATATATTTTACATAAAAATTGTTATATTTGAATTAATAAAAATTAAATATTACATAAAAATAGTCTAACCTAGTAATAAAAAAATAATCTAACATAATAATAATAAAATAATCTAACATAAAACGAACAATAATATGGACAAATATACAAGTAAATATGATACAACCAATATTATAAGCATGTTATAACGAACTGAAAAAAAATAGTTAATATAAATTTAAAAAATCATATATAAATTAACAATATAACTTACCAACGAGAACAATATTTTGATGTTAAACGACGAAATACAGAAGGAAGATTCGAAAGCGAAACGATAAATAAACGTGCGAACAAAGTGGCGGATGCTTTTGAGCAACAATTACTCTCATTGTTTGATTAGCCAATAAGACGAGGAGATTAGCCAATAAGACGATGCATTACAGGAGATGTTTGGCAGCGATCACCACGGCCAGCGAAACCCCTTGAATTGTTTATTCACAAACTACGCATATATGTCAGACATGCAGATTGAAAACATTCTGTTGTTAGTCACTGCGTGTCTAACACACACACATATATATATATATATATATATATATATATATATATATATATATATATATATATATATATATATATATATATATATAGGAGGAGGTTATAGTTCACTTGAAGCATTGTGTAATGAGGTATAAACGTTTGAATATGTATAATAAAGCCAAAACAATGCAGGTATGGACATAGAATAAAGAATGCAAATGCAAAAGATATTGTTGACAATTAGTCTTTTACCTTAGATTTATTTAAATGTCCTTAATTTTCGAGATATCTCTTCTTCAGAGGGAAATAAAGGTCTCGAACCAGCGTTCTAAATAGCTTGCCAAGTCATGCTGACAGGAAATGGTATAGAGTCTGAAGAAGAGATATTATCTCGAAAATTAAGGACATTTAAATAAATCTAAGGTAAAAGACTCATTGTCAACAATATCTTTTGCATTTTCATTCTTTATTCTATGTCCATACCTGCATTGTTTTGGCTTTATTATACATATTCAAACGTTCATATATATATATATATAAATTATGGCTCGGCATAGAAACGAATTTCTGTTGGGCTGCCTACCAACTAAAATGGATATCGACTCTCGGCAACAACACCACGGAATCTATCAAACCCAGATTCCACCGCCTGCCAACCGCGAGCTTGAAGAAAAACTCTCGAGGCTAAAACATTCCGTATTTAACATCTTACGGAAACAGAAGAAGATAGCCCGAAACCTCTCCAGGACACAACTCGCCCTGAAGAACCTACGGAATAGAGAACTTATATACTTACCATCCGACAAAGGTAAAGAGTTTTGCGTCATCTCTCACGCCACATACAACAACCTAGCCTTTGATCACCTAAGCGACAATGAATTATACACAGTGATCCCGGACATCACTGCAGCCCAGATCGAAAAACAGACCAACTCCATCTGGTTCGATATCTGTAGGAGAAGACAACTCCCAAATAAAGTTAAGCTCAACTACACCACTAGAAATAGTAGACTGCCCACAAGACCCACAAGAATAGCACTAATACGCAAATAAGACCCATCGTCTCTAGCATAGAAGGACCCCTATACAAAATTTCCTGGCTCCTCTCCCAGGTCCTCAAGCCTCTACTCTCCACCTTTCTCGGGCATGTCAGTAGCTCCGACGAAGTTATACGTAGACTACACCAACTCCAGCCAGAACAACTTAAACTAAATAGTTACGCCCTTAACCTCGACGTTGTCTCCCTCTACACTACAGTCCCCGCTCACCCAGCTGTCGATTTATTGACGGACTGCGTGGTCGCAGAGGACATCCACTGCTACGGCCTCCACCCGACGGACATACACCAGCTTTTGTCCTTCACAGTAGACAACACGTACTTCACCTTCCACCACCACACATACAGACAGACAACAGGATTACCCATGGGATCCAGCACGTATCCGGAACAAATGCACCGACGCTAGAGACCGAGACACACACACCACACATTTCCTGGAAGTACTCAAACTGAACGGATACACGACATCCACCACAAACCGTGCCAGAAAGAACAGAGGACACCACACCCGAGGCACTAACACTTGCTTCCTGAAGCTCCCACACTTCAGTGAAGAAACAACAACAGCCATCCGCCGAGCTATCAGACGAGAGGAACTATTATCCAACTGGCCCACTCAGGTCCTTCTCTACGTGGACAGCTAACCAAAAGACACTCCACCAGACATGACAATTGCTGCAGACTAGCCAACTGCCCCATCAACGACACAGACCTATGCCACCAGGCTTACGTCGTATACAGACTAGAGTGAGACAAATGCAACAACGTCCACGTAGGTAGCACCACCAGACCACTTCACATGAGAATAAAAGAACACCTCAATACTAACGCTTCCTCATTTAAGAAACACCTAGTTAAATGCAAAAACACCGACAAAACCATAACAGTTAGGATAGAAACTAAGGAAAGAAACCTCGGCAATCTTAGAATTAAGGAAGCACTAATTATAGACAAAACACAACCACCAATTAATAATAGACTAGAACTCAACACCCAATTTATAACTTGATAGTGCTCCTAGCCCCACATATACACACACACCCCACACAAACACGCACACACGCACGCACACACACACACACACGCTTATACCTCCACTTATTCTCTCTCACACATACACACATAAAACCAGTTCTAACACGAGATAACATCTATCCCCCACATTTACGTATAGACATATCTTCTCACACTCACACACTCACACACACACACTCACATACTTACACCTTCATGCATTCTCCCACACACTTAAACAGGCATGTATAAAAAAAACAAAAAAACAAAAAAAAAACAAACCCCTCTTAAAGGGAGACTACTCTTTATCCACCTAATCTTAACTCTTTGACATTAGAGATAGAATAGATACTCTATACCTTTTTCTGTCAGCATGCCTCGGCAAGTTATTTAGAACACTGGTTTGACAACTTTACTCCCTCTGAAGAAGAGATATTATCTCGAAAATTTAGGACATTTAAATAAATCTAAGGTAAAAGACTATTGTCAACAATATCTTTTGCATTTGCATTCTTTATTCTATGTCCATACCTGCATTATTTTGTCTTTATTATACATATACAAACGTTTATACATCATTACACAATGCTTTAAGTGAACTATAACCTCCTCCTATATATATATATATATATATATATATATATATTTGAATAAAGGAAAAGAATGACTTCACTTGTAGTGTAAACAAATTATGATTTAATGTTATAATATAACTGTTTATACTTTAGGCACAAGGCCAGCAATTAACCAGTACATTGCTGGTACTTTATTTGATCGACCCCGTAAGGATGAAAGGCAAAGTTAACCTCAGCGGGATTTGAACTCAAACCGTAAAAGGACGCAACTATGGTAGAAAGAATGGCATCCAACCCTCTAACGATACTGCCAATTCACCGCCGATTTAATGTTATAATATAATATTATAATATTATGAGTTGGTAGATCCAGTAAGTTCTTTGTTAACTTCGGTGGGATGAATTTTATAGATTCCTGGTTATCTTGGGTTGGGGAACTTTCTCGCATTCGTCTGTCTGTGGCTATTGTCAAACTGAGATTGGGTTGTGTTGAAATGTGTGACTATATATAAGAGAGAGATTTGGATGTGTCTGGGGGTGTGGCGTGTGGTGTTAATGAGAGTTGATGATGATGAAGGTCCGCAGGAATTAAAGTATACATACATATACACGCCCACACATACACGTGAACACACACACATATACACACACACATATATATACACTCAGAAAACCGTGAGGTTGGAAGATAAGGGTGTTTGGGAAGGTAGTTGTAAACCTACTCTCCTGCTGGTTTTATTTCATTAGCTGACCTTTGATGAGTATATAATGGCATAGCTGAATCAACTGTTCCAAATCCATAAAGAATATCTTCTACAGATTTCTATATCAAAGATGAATTTAGGTGCTTGTCTAGGTTTTAAGGAGGTGTAAGATACATGTCTTTTGATAAGAATGGGATGACAGGAAAAAGGGAAAAGAAGGATAGTTTGTGAATATTTGTCAAAGATGTGTTGTTGATATGGGTCTGGGAGAGGTAGTGTGGGGGACATGCTGGCTCACATATTCACTTCCTTATATGTAAATATATCTACAGTCCATATATACTACATACAAACACATATCAACACATATATACATACATATATATACGTATATATATATATATATATATATATATATATATATATATATATATATATATATATAGAAGGATTTAAATGGATACAGTTTAGTTAAAAGGAATTTATTGACACGTGTTTCAATAACATTTACATAACCTGAAAACAGCTGCTATCTACAAAGTATTAGTTATGCAGACATTCAATATTTCAATGTTATTATCAACTGTCATTTCATCAGAATAATTTTACTGAGGGCCTGTTTGGTTTTTATAGAGAATATTAGGAGGGAGGGGTGAAGTTGTTAGAAGAATAGTTGAGGGAGGGGTTCTTTGCTGCAGTGAGAATTTTTGGTGGCAGTGAGTAATTAGATTCCCATCTGTTGTTTTGACATTTTTATAGAATATATTATTGGTTATTTTTCTAAATCTATAGGATTAGAGATAGTATAGATATGCATGGTTGGTTTTGTGTTTGCACTTAATTAACATTCAGACTTAAATTTTTCTTTCAAGTGTACGTATCCTTTCGCCCACGCATTCACACACAAACATATATGCACACCTCTACAAAATACAAATACTCATACACATACTTACACGCTCATACTTACATACATATACACATGCACATATATATATATACATATATATACATATATACATGTACATACATACGCATTCGTGTGTATACATTTTCATACTCAACTTATCTTTATATACACACGTATAGACACACACATATATACATACATACTCCAGTCTATGTGTATATATATATATATATATAAACACTTTAATACATGAATACACTTACATCTAACTATACACATTAAACATATATATATATTTACTTATTTATATACATTTTCACATATATATACATACATATGGCCGCTTTTAGACACATTCATTATAGCATATTCGCACCTATTCTCATCAGCATATCTTTCCATTATTAGTGTGGTAATTTAAGGTTATTAATATACATATATATGTTGAGAAGAGATTGTTTTTATATTTTTCTAACTAGATTGATGTTTATATAGTTGGGGGGATGTCCCTCCTTTATGTAATATTCAGCTTGTAGTGGGAAAAAAGGGTTTTAGTTCGGTGACGGCAGAATAATGTTCGTTCAATTCTGTTATTAAGCAATTTCTTGTGTATGATTATGTAATAAATCTCAAGATTACACAATTTGCAGAAATTTTGGCTCCTGGAAAAGCTTTGGGTTTTAGCTAATTTCTCCCATTTTAGGGTAAACTTTTGATCGCTATCCCTGAGCGTCCAATCTTTTTCTGCTAAAGTTGTTACATTTCTTTGGCTCTGGTGTTTTATAGAGTAAGAATGCCTATATAATCGAGATTTAAACGATGTTGCTGTTGATCCCACGTAATACCACTCGTTGCCTCCGGATTTAATGGTACACTTATAAATGATATTCTTTTCCAGGCAGTTATTGCCGAGGGGGAAGTTGTCAGGATAGGTGCAGTTACAGTTGTGTACGTTGAGTTTTCTCTGGAGTAGTATTGCGGACGAACTTAGGTGTGGTTTATTTATGTTCTGTAGTGTATTGTCTACTGTTTTTTTTGTGTTCTTTGTACTTAAGTGTTTCGTGTTTTCGTTTAACCTTCTAGTATTGATCTTTTTTATGTGTTGTTCAAGGTTTAACGCTGTAGAGTATGACAGTGTTATAGTGGTAGGGTTTAGGATTTGGTGACATTTGTCTGATGTAGGAAAATGTCTCTTAATTATTTTAAAGAAGAGTACTGGTAAATTTGTACTAATGGAACTATTGTATTCATGGTTATACTATAAGTACTCTTTGCATCGCTTTCTATTAGTTTTGTTTGTTGGTTTACTGGTGTGTATACTATGGTAGTAAGTGTGGTTTGGTGTTGTGTTATTATATCTACCTATGTGGGATTTATTTTGGGTATTTTGATTGTTCTAATCTATATACTCTATTTTGTTGAGGTAGCCTGCTTTACTAAGGAGTTATCGTAGTACTCGGTGTGTTCTTTAAATACTTGTATGTTAGAAGATAGACCCGAGATTCTAAGGGAAATATTTTTAGGGATAGATTTAATGATAGAGATGTGGTGGTTAGACCCAACATTTACGTACTTGAGATTTTCATTCAATTTATGAAACGGTTTAATCAGACCAGAGTTTAAATAGAGTGTGACATCCAGGAAGTTAACTACTTTAAGGTTGTATTCATATGTTATAGTTAGTCCTATTTCGAGTAGTAGTTTTCTTATATCTTTGCGTAGTTTTTCTAGTTTTTGGTTATTTAGGTTTTTAACTAGGAGGAGAACATCGTCGCGGTATATTCCACCGTGGAGATTGCTGAATTTTTCCTGGAGTCTAAAGGCGATAAATAACCCCACAATATCACTTATTTCCGCCGAATCGTTAGAGCCCATTGTTATGTCAAAGTTAGAGGGTCTATCTTTACGAGGGTCTATAGTTTTCCTAGCTTCTAATTTCATCGTTTGTAAGGTCAGAGTTGTCCTTAGCAAACTTAATGGCTCTATTCAAAGTTTCAGGTGATATCGATGAGTAATATTCGTCGATATCAAACTGGATAAACTTAGATTTATTCTTATTGTTAATGCTATTAAACCATCTTATTGCTTATTGGGTCTTCCCCCAGATATAAAACATAAATAACCAAAAACTACGCAAAGATATAAGAAAACTACTACTCGAAATAGGACTAACTATAACATATGAATACAACCTTAAAGTAGTTAACTTCCTGGATGTCACACTCAACTTAAACTCTGGTCTGATTAAACCGTTTCATAAATTGAATGAAAATCTCAAGTACGTAAATGTTGGGTCTAACCAGCCCATCTCTATAATTAAATCTATCCCTAAAAATATTTCCCTTAGAATCTCGGGTCTATCATCTAACATACAAGTATTTAAGGAACACGCCGAGTACTACGATAACTCCTTTAGTAAAGCAGGCTACCTCAACAAAATAGAGTATATAGATGAGAACAATCAAAACACCCAAAATAAATCCCACATAGGTAGATATAATAACACAACATCAAACCACACTTACTACCATAGTATACACACCAGTAAACCAACAAACAAAACTAATAGAAAGCGATGCTTAAGAGTACTTATGGTATAACCCTGAATACAATAGTTCCATTAGTACAAATTTACCAGTACTGTTCTTTAAAATAATTAAGAGACATTTTCCTACATCAGACAAATGTCACCAAATCCTAAACCCTACCACTATAAGACTGTCATAATCTACACCGTTAAACCTTGAACAACACATAAAACAGATCAATACTAGAAGGTTAAACGAAAACACTAAACACTTAAGTACAAAGAACACAAAAAAACAGTAGACAATACACTACAGAACATAAATAAACCACACCTAAGTTCGTCCGCAATACTACTCCAGAGAAAACTCAACGTACACAACTGTAACTGCACCTATCCTGACAACTTCCCCCTCGGCAATAACTGCCTGGAAAAGAATATCATTTATAAGTGTACCATTAAATCCGGAGGCAACGAGTGGTATTACGTGGGATCAACGGCAACATCGTTTAAATCTCGATTATATAGGCATTCTTACTCAATAAAACACCAGAGCCAAAGAAATGTAACAACTTTAGCAGAAAAAGATTGGACGCTCAGGGATAGCGATCAAAAGTTTACCCTAAAATGGGAGAAATTAGCTAAAACCCAAAGCTTTTCCAGGAGCCAAAATTTCTGCAAATTGTGTAATCTTGAGATTTATTACATAATCATACACAAGAAATTGCTTAATAACAGAATTGAACGAACATTATTCTGCCGTCACCGAACTAAAACCCTTTTTTCCCACTACAAGCTGAATATTACATAAAAGAGGGACATCCCCCCAACTATATAAACATCAATCTAGTTAGAATAATATAAAAACAATCTCTTCTCAACATATATATGTATATTAATAACCTTAAATTACCACACTAATAATGGAAAGATATGCTGATGAGAATAGGTGCGAATATGCTATAATGAATGTGTCTAAAAGCGGCCATATGTATGTATATATATGTGAAAATGTATATAAATAAGTAAATATATATATATGTTTAATGTGTATAGTTAGATGTAAGTGTATTCATGTATTAAAGTGTTTATATATATATATATATATATATATATATATATATATATATATATATACACACATAGACTGGAGTATGTATGTATATATGTGTGTGTCTATACGTGTGTATATAAAGATAAGTTGAGTATGAAAATGTATACACATGAATGCGTATGTATGTACATGTATATATGTATATATATGTATATATATATATATATATGCATGTGTATATGTATGTAAGTATGAGCATGTAAGTATGTGTATGTGAGTATTTGTATTTTGTAGAGGTGTGCATATATGTTTGTGTGTGAATGCGTGGGCGAAAGGATACGTACACTTGAAAGAAAAATTTAAGTCTGAACGTTAATTAAGTGCAAACACAAAACCAACCATGCATATCTATACTATCTCTAATCCTTCTATAGATTTAGAAAAATAACCAATAATATATTCTATAAAAATGTCAAAACAACAGATGGGAATCTAATTACTCACTGCCACCAAAAATTCTCACTGCTATCAAAAAACCACTCCCTCAACTATTCTTCTAACAACTTCACCCCTCCCTCTTAATATTCTCTATAAAAACCAAACAGGTCCCCAGTAAAATTATTCTGATGAAATGACAGTTGATAATAACATTGAAATATTGAATGTCTGCATAACTAATACTTTGTAGATAGCAGCTGTTTTCAGGTTATGTAAATGTTATTGAAACACGGGTCAATAAATTCCTTTTAACTAAACTGTATCCATTTAAATCCTTCTATTTTTCTCCGGATTACTTTTGGAACTAAAACTGGAACCGTCGAGCAAACTCTACGTGAGCTGTCCATCGACTGTGTGTAATATTTATATTACAACACTACGGAAAATACTATATATATATATATATATATATATATATACACAAACATATATACGCATACACACACATATATATACTGTATAAATATATTTATATATATACACACATACACGTACATATATACAGACACACACATATATATATATAAATATATATATATATATATATATATATATAATTTATATATATATATATATATATGTGTGTGTGTGTGTGTGTATATGTACGTGCATGTGTGTATATATATAAATATATACATATATATTTACACATATATTACATATATATACACATACACAGATACATATACACCCATATATACACACGAACACACATATTATATATATTTCTTATACACATATATACACATACCACATATATATATACTACATATATGCACACACATATATATATATATACACACATACCACATATATACATACACCAAACACATATATACATATTATACAAACACACACACACACATATATATATATATATACACACACGCACATATATATGTTTATATATACATATATATATACACACATACCAATACACACTAAACATACATATATATTATACATATCTTGTACATACACATATATACATATATATATATATATAACTCACATACATACAAATATATATTTTCTACATACGTACATACATATACATATAAACATACACACACACATACATACAAATACATATATATATATATCTTATACATATATATATATACATATATTTCAAACACATATATATATACACATACATATATTTTTTCTACATACACATTTATATATATACTTATATCATATACACACCCCATATATATATATTTTTTATTCACATATACCATGCATACATGTTATATCCTATACATATACCACACATATATCATATACATCATATATATACACTATACATATCCTACATACATATTATATATATCTCCCACATATATACACACATACATATATATATATATATATCCCATATACACACATATATATTTTATACATACATACACACATACATATAGACACACATATATACATACACACACACGTACATACATATACATACATATACACATATATATATATATATTCTCCACACATTTTATATACACATTCATACATATATACCATATAAATATTCCATATTATATTCCATATAAACACATTTTATACCTCCTACATATATATATATATTTTACATATACATATATATATACTACATACATATACATATACATATAAATATATTATACACATATCCACACATACATCTCCACACACACACATAGATATGTATATACACACATATCTATCTCACACATACGCACGTGCATACATACACACATATATAAATACACACACACACATATGCACACATACACATAAACATGTACACATATATCTGTATACCTACAGGCACATATATAAAAAACACATCTATACATACATATATCTACACACACATCCACTCAAGTGTTTAAGTTCATACATACATTGGTGTGGGAAAGTGGAAATTAATGAAATGTTATTGTACCTCTGAGGGTTTTTCTTCTCTTCAGCGATCGAATGTTTGAAAGTACGGATGTCATCAACTATTTTTCTTTTTCAATATGAGATTTTTTTAAAGAAAAAAGAGTGGGGAGAATCCCATTATTTGAAAATGGAATATCACTTTTTGTGTTCAGTCGTGGTTTGTATTTTCTAATAAAGAATTCTTCTTTATATTTTCGGAAGTGTTCGTTGTCCGACCATATCTTAAAGATGGGGAAAATTGTGAAATTTCCCTTTCCACATGTTGCGAAGTGTGGTGTTTCTGACAGAGGGGTCTCTAATTTGTTGTTTATATACTCGAACTCTGTCATGTAGGCCCATTCCGGTTTCACCAATGTAATATTCTTTACACTGTGGGCAGGTTGCACAGTAAATCAAGTTTTTTTGTTTTGCAATTCATGTTTGCATTAACTGGTTGTTTTTAAAGGAGATTTGTCGCAAGTTCCACATCGAGGGTCCCCGCATTTCTGCCTTGGTAAGCAGTTTCTTTAGGTTGGATGCTTAGCGTCTACTATATATAATTTGTGCATCTTTTATGAGTGCATTCATTTTGGGGGACTGCTGGAGAATCGTGAGATATTGTTTGGCGGCTCTTACAATGTTGAAGTTCCTTGGATTGTGAGTGATGACAAAAGGGATAACTGTTTTTTCCATTCTATTTTGTTGCTTTGTTTTTCTCAGTTTTGTCACTGGGATGTTCTGGGCTTTGGAGATGGCTGTGTTGATGAGGTTCATCGGATATTCTTGTCCCTTAAGGAACTTTTTTAATTCATATAATCTTTTTTCCTGTAGTGTGGGGGTGTGTCACTATGGTGCAGATGCGTCTTGCCATGTTAAAAGGAATGTTCCTTTTGGTATATGGTAGGTGTGCTGAACGGAAATTCAAGTATTGGTGTGTGTCTGTTGGTTTGTAAAATAAGTTCGTTTTGATATTTCCCCTTCCTTAATGATAAGGATATCCAGAAACGGTAGTTCCTTGTTATTACATTCCATGGTGAAGTTTATTTCTTCGTGAAGATTGTTTATGATGGAATGGAATCTTTGAAGGTCTTCTAAGGCTTCTAATTCCAGAAGATGAAGCAGTCGTCTTGGTAGCGTTTCCAGTTGTGATTAATGTAGGTGGCGAAGTGATAACTGAATGTTTCCTGCAGTTTGGAATGCAATTTTGCCTCCAGGTGGCCCATAACGAGTGTTGCATGTGTTGGGGCCACTTTGGTATCCACGGCCGTTCCTTTTATTTGTAAATATAGTTCGTTATCAAAAAGGAAGTGGTTGTTCTCCAGTTCTAGTTTGAGTCCTTCGAAAATAAATTTTTTGGGGGAATCTCTCTGAAATGTAGTCTGGATGTTTTGTAATCCAGAAGTCGTGTGGGGTGTTAGTATATAAGCTTGTTACGTCAAAGCTGACTAAGATTGTTTCTTGGTGTACTTTCTGGGGGATATAGTTCAGGAATTGCATATCATCTCTGATGAAGCTTAGCACCTTTTTACATAAGGGTTTCAGTATGATGTCTAATAGGTTGCTTAGACGTTGTGTGCTTGAGGCTGGACCGGCAACAATTGGGCGTAATTTTAAATCTGTCGGTTTTGGTACTTCAACATATGATGTATGTTTGCCTTTTATGCTGTTTTGGATTTCTCTGGATTTGTGAACCTTCGGTAAACCATAGAAGTTGTTGTTTTTCATTTCGAAGTTGGTTAAGTAACTGATTTCCTGTAGTGTGAGGTTGTTTTGGTACTTGGTCGTCAGTTTGCCTACTTTAATCATAGATTTTCTTTCTTCGGTTTTGCTGATTTTTCTGTAAAGGTCCTCGTTATTCAGCTGTTTTAGGACCATATCCTTGTAGTGGTTTTTGTCTATGATGATGATTGCTCCACCTTTGTCCGCTTCTTTTATGATTATTGAGGAGTGTTTTTGTTGTTTGTTTAGTGCTTGCAGTTGGTCTGTAGGGATGTTGTATTTATGTTTCGTCTCTGCAGTATTTGACTGTGCTGATCGTCGGAGGTAGGTTATGTAGTCCTCCATGTGTTTGTCTCTATTTAACGGAGGCCTGAAGTTCTTTTTGTTTCTTACTAGTGATTCCTCCTCGTATTCTACACCCTGGAATAATTCTCCTAGACGTAATTTTTGACAAAAATCTTCTGTGTCTTTTATAAGGTCGGCTTGTTCTGCTTTTGGAGTGGGTGTCAATTTCAGCCCATTCCGTAGCAATTTTATTTCGTGTTGTGTTAGTTTTTTTGCCGATATGTTGATTATTTTTGGTTCTCGCCGGGTGACACTCGTCACGTGGCACTTGAAGGGTGGTGTTTACATATGTATACATATATATATATATGTATATATATATATATATATATACATATATATATGTATACATATATATATATATATATATATATATATATATATATATATATATATATATATATATACATCCTCTCCGAGGATAAATCTCAAGGATCACAAAAACAATTTTCGCACTGAACTACCTGTTAGATTAATCGCCCCCCCTAAATCTGATCTGGGGTTGTTAGTAAAGCCATCTTGGATAGGATTGATTATCCCTCAGGTTAGTTCTAATTGCTCTTCTTTGAACCTAAATTTATGGTTTGGTACTTCTGAAGTGATTGGCTGGTTCAACAAATTGGATAATAAAAACAAACTAAAATTTATTCAATTTGATATTGCCAGCTACTATTCCTCCATTTCGCCTTCACTTCTCAATAATGCTCTATCTTTCGCACTTAAATATTCTGACATCACCACGGATGAACTTCACATCATCCTCACCGCACGTAAAACTATCCTAGAGTTCAACAACGAATATTGGACCAGAGCCGATACTTCTAACAACTTCGACATCACAATGGGAGCATCCGATTCATCCCAATTGACTGATTTAATTGGTATCTTCATTTTGAAGTCTTTGAGTCGGAAAATTCCTCAACTTCGCGGTGGAATTTATCGTGACGATGGACCCTTTACTATCCTAAATTGCAATATAGTTAAACTTAATATTATTAAGAACAATATACGTAATCTCTTTAACCAACATAACCTAAAAATTGAATTTGATAATAGTATCAAACTAGCTAATTTCTTGGATGTATCTCTTAATCTTGACACTGGCCTATATTACCCTTACCATAAAAACAATGAGAACCTTAATTATGTTAACTTTAAATCTAACCATCCTACCAATATCAAGAATGCTATAGTTAATAATATTGGAAATAGAATATCTAACATATCTTCTAATAAAAACATCTTTGATGCTAACGCCAATTACTATAATAACGCACTTTCTAAAGCCGGATATCCAGATAAAATCAAATATAATAAAGAAACAAATTCTAGAAAAACTTACAGTAGAATAATTAATCATGACCATTCCAATAATTTTAATAAAAGACCTAGATACAAAAACATAATCTGGTATAATGCTCCTTTCTCCATCTCTATTAATAACAATATTCCTAAATTATTTTTTAGTGCCTTAAATAAATGCTTCCCTCCCTCACATATCTATAGTAAAATATTTAACAAACACACCATCAAATTTTAGTATTCTACATCCTCCAATATTTCCAACATCATCTCTAAACACAACAATAAAATACTAAATACTAAATCTCTTCCTTCCAATATTGAATTTCATAATAACAGTAATAGTACTCCCGACGTCATTGTAAACCCTAGGCTAACTTCTGTAAACCCAAATACAACGTCAAACACAACTTCGCTAAATGTTCATAATCCAACTCTAAATCAAGAAACTATTATTCCTATTATTCCTATCGCAAACAACTTCTCCAATCCAATTCCTTCTATAGATAACACTAGATCACTCATTAATAATCTCTCTAATTGCAGCTGCCGCATTAAAAATAAATGTCCTATCAACAACCATTGTCTCGATAAAAACTTAATTTATGAATGTAAAATTATAACTAGCACCAATTCCTTCACCTATTTTGGCTCCACTTCCACCTCTTTTAAAGCTCGTCTCTATAATCATCATTCATCTTTCAAATACAAACTTAAAAGAACTAACACTGCTCTCTCAGAACTCATATGGTCCTTAAAAGACAAAAACATTAAATATACCATCTTTTGGAAGAAGATTTCTTCTGCATCCTCATACTTGAACAGCTCCCTATCTAAAATCTGTAATCTCTGCCTAAATGAAAAATTTACCATTATCTCTAACCTAGATTCTATAATAAATAGACGCACAGATTTATTTTCTATCTGCCTGCATAAATTCCATAGAACTTTTCACAAAGTATACAGTTAATATTCAATTCTTTATCAATTTAGAATCTTTTCTCAAAGGCACATATACATACACCTCTTTAAAATATACCCATCTACATTACTTTAAAGGGCATTATACACTCTATAATACTTGTTTACTCATTACCCTCATTCTATCTTCTCCTTATAAAATCATAACATTTGTTTTGACATTAGAATATTCATCCGCAATCATTATTATTTTTTTCTCTCTATCATAAATCTTTTTAATCTCAATTTCATCCTTAATTTATTATTATTTTTTTCTCCCCATCAACGAACTCATTATTAATACATATTAACTATTTATTCGCATATATTATCAATTCAATCAATATACAAACTTTAACTTCACATTATTTTTCTCAAATCATTCTACACACAAACCTTAATAATTTTTCTCTTCGTTAATTTTGAAATTGCCACAATACATACATTTCTTTTTTTGACGTTAGAATATTCACCCACAACTATTATTTTTTCTCTCTATCTTCATACATAATTTCCCTTCGTTAATTTTCAAATTCCTTTAATTTATACATTGTCTTCCAACGGTTCCCAACCTCTCTATATTAAAACAATATATCTTTTTCTCAGTTATAAAAACTATCTCTTTCTCTCTATCACCCATCTCTCCCTCTCCACCTTCACTCTCATCTCCTCCCCCTTTTTTCATCCTTTCCACCCCCCCTCCCTAAATAAAATATTTTTTCCTCGCACATATCCTCCCTTCGTTAATTTTCAAAATTTTTAATTTATACAGTATCTTCCAACGGTTTTCAACCTCTCTATGTAAAAAATATATCTCCTCTCAGTTATAAAAACTATCTCTTTCTCTCTATGACCCATCTCTCCCTCTCATCTCCTTCCCTTTTCATCCCCCCCCTCTCTAAATAAAATATTTTTCCCAATATCACACATCAATCTAAAACCACTTTTCATATGTTGATTTAAAACTGCACTATCCAGAAGTGTTTTTTAGCCTTCATATCATGTTCTCCTGTTTTATCTGATGAAAACACAAATATTATTGCATGATGATGTTTGTTTTTGAAATGCGCATAATAAAATATATGGAACTCCTTTAACCATCTTTTGATCTTATATTATACATACATATATATATATATATACATATATATATACATATATATATGTATACATATATATATATATATATATATATATATATATATATATATATATATATATATATATATATATATATATATATATATATATATATATATATATACATATATATATACATACATATATATATATATATATACATATATCTATATATATACATATATGTATATATATATATATATACATATATGTATGAATGTATATATAGTGTATTTTGCATTACACTGTGTGCTTAATTAATATCATTTTGAAGACCTTACGCTATTGTTTTAAAGTAGTGACAATGCCACTTACTTCTTTTTTCAACAAACAAACGGAAATAAGCTGAGAGATCTCTGTTTCATACTAGTTGGTATTGCAAAATACACTATATTTATATTCATGTATACATCGCTATTTCAGAGCACCAATTCTAATATTCTATTTTTGCTGGACCGGCAACCGCTCTGTATAATCAGTTACTGATTATAAACTGGAGTTCTATGAGAAACCAACATTCATAATTTTCAACAGACAAGGGGAGTGCTAAGCTCTGAGGAATACCAACAGTATGAAACAGAGATCTGTCAGCTTATCTCCCTTTGTCTGTTGAAAATAGAAGTAAGTGACATAATCAGTACTTTAAAGCAAAGGCGTAAAGTCTTCAAAATGCTTTTAATTAAGAATACACTATATATACATTCATATATATATATCGCTATTTCAGAGCATATATATATATATATATATATATATATATATATATATATATATATATTTATATTGGTAAACGGAATAGAAAATGCTGACAAATTGTTCACAGTTGAAAAATGGTTTAATTAGGAATAAAAGAGTATTAGTGATTGTATGGGTTAGTATTCAGTTGTGGTTTTAAGTTTTTAAGTTTTTACCGGTTGCGCATTTCTAAATGCTTTTCAAAAATAATTTTGAGATAGAGTGTCCGTGCTGTTTGCTCTGATCTGATTAGTTTTGGGAATTGGCGCAAAATCAACTTTTTACATTCACATGACCTCTACCGACAAATCAAAATTGTTTTGACCACAAGCATTTTTGCAACACAAAAATAACGCTGGAGCCACTTTTTTAACATAAAAACTGGTAGAATTCCCAAAACTAATCAGATCAGAGCAAACAGCACGGACACTCTATCTCAAAATTATTTTTGAAAAGCATTTAGAAATGCGCAACCAGTAAAAACATAAAAACTTAAAACCACAACTGAATACTAACCCATACAATCACTAATACTCTTTTATTCCTAATTAAACCATTTTTCAACTGTGAACAATTTGTCAGCATTTTCTATTCCGTTTACCAATATATAATAACTTGTGTGTTACACCTCTATTCTTTTAACTATATATTTATATATATATATGTATATTCAATGATATTAAATAAATGGAAACTATATTTATAGAACCATATTTATTCTATTATATATATTTCAAGGGTACCAAAACTTATATGTATATATATATATATATATAAATATACATATATATATTGGAAAAAGTATGACCCCGACGGCAGAGTTCAAGCCGTTTCGACGGCTATTTCTGAACTAAATTAGAATGTTTAGCCTATAAATAAATATCCGAACTTGTCAATGGGTACTTCCTTATATGGGAGGATTGTAGTTGTCAAGAGGATTGGTCAAAATGTGTTGTAAACACAAATAAATCTGTCATGGCATTTGGTGGAAGATAGGGTTGGATGAACCTGCCTGTAGAACAATGAGGGAGTGAGTGGAGCCGGTCAAGCGTGAAAGTAAAATCTATACACCACATTATTAGGGTAGTGTATGAAAAGTCGAAAAATTGTTCTGGAGAAAATGTAGGAGGGAAGTTATAGAATAGGTAAGTCAAATGAGAGTAGGAGACAATAAAAAATAATCGAAAGAAATATAAAAAAATATATAAAATTAGATAGTGAGAAATGAATAAAAAACAAACAAAAATAGTAGAGTCTAGTGACAGCTGCTATAAATAGTTAGTAAAGCGTATTCCGCCAATGCTATCTTACAATTACAGGTTAATAAGTTGAGAATAGAAAATACTAAATAAGAAATTTTGAAATTGTAGAATTGGTATTGTAACAAATATGATACAAAATTACAGGGGTCTATTACACCTGCTATAAATAGTTAGTAAAGTGTATTCGGCCAATTCTATCTTAAAATTACAGTGCTGGGGGTACTGAGGCTACAGAGGCCCGATGGGCTGCATCGGAGTAGGCGGAAGGGGAAAAACAGACGTGGAAGAAGATCGGGGGTGAAAGGAAGTGATAGGATGAGACAGGGGGAAGAAGAGAAAATAGAGGAAAAGAAAAGAGGTACAACTACCTAGGTAAGCGGGGTTTCCCCTAATTTATTCTGCAAGTGGGGGTATCAGCCATTGTATACCCACCCGGGTCGTTATGGGGTTTGAGGGCGAGATAAGTCCTACGCAATCCGTGTTTGCATGCGGTTACCAGTTCGTCTTTCTTGTTTAGGAGTTGGTCCTTCGAAAACTGCATTTGTAATGTTTCTTCCGAGCATAAGTTACATGGAGGGCGTCCTCCCGTGTACGAGTTAGCTCTGGACAGTAAGCTCCAAGTGAGATTGTAGGTTATATTATTATCTTGGAGGTCCTTGGAGGTCCTATTATCACCGCCGAATGCAGGAAACATTCCAGTGAGTTTAAATAGTAGGAATAATCCTATGAAATGTGTGACCTCGGCCGTATACCTCCTCCATTTTCTCCAAAACAATTTTTTCGACTTTCATACCCTATTCTTAGAATCTGCTGTATAGATTTCACTTTCAACGCTTGACCGGCTCCACGCACTTCCTCATTGTTCTACAGGCAGGTTCATCCAGCCCTATCTCCCACCAAATGCCATGACAGACTTATTTGTGTTTACAACAAATTTTGGCCAGTCCTCTTGACAACTACAATCTTCACATATAAGGAATTACCCCTTCAAAAGTTCGGATATTTATTTACCAGGCTAAAAATTCTAATTTAGTCCAGAAATAGCACTGCTGTCGGTGTCATACTTTTTCCTATTACCCTAAGTATTGAGAACTCTGGTGCGTCATGGTCCATCTGGTTGCTTACCACATTTCCTTCGTTATATATATATATATATACATATATATATATATATATATATATATATATATATATATATATATATAAAGAATGAATAATAACAGGTAGACATCATAAAAAGGTAATTTATTCCGTGTGCTTACAAGCGTTTCCACGGTGGTACTGCAGCCTAGTTCCGCTACGTGCAAATTCACAAGTATTTGCAGAACTCGAATATCCAATGCTGTGACCACTGTTTCCTCAGAGCAGAATGGTAAATGTACAATGTAAAAACCCTTAAGTGGGGTTGTTGGGGAAGATAGAGTGGAACAGGAAGAGAGAAAAGTAGGGAAGAAGGAGAGAGAAGGAAAGATATGCAGGGGTTGGAGAAGTAGGAGAGAGTGGCTTGTAGATATCTTAATCAAAATGTTATGGTAGGGGTTTTATTAGTTACTTTTGGAGAGATGCGTAGATAGTTGAGGTCGGAATTATTTATTGCCCCAGAGGGTAGGTTCATAGATGTTGAGAGGGAGGTAGGTCAAAGGTGAGAGAGAGAGAGTGTAATGGATGTAGAGAGAGATATATAGGTAGAGAGGAGAGAGATAAAGTATGTGTGGTGAGTGAACTTTTGGTTTTGTAGTAGTAATCTAGGAATTGTACTGAGTTACCATGTATAGTGATAAACAGTGTATTGTCTTGTAGTGTGGGGGGAAGAGAAGGTTGTTAGCTAGAAAGTGGTGTTGTAGTTACGGGTTCGAATGTTAAGTTATTTTATAGTGAGAGAATTTAGCTTTTAGTTTGTGGTTGCAGTATAATGATCGTTCAATTCTATCGTTAAGTAGTTTGTTTTTGGATTTTAGTATGTAAAATAGCTCAAGGTTACATAACCTGCAGTACTTCAATCCACTCCGATATGCATTTGCGCTGGAAAGTATATCCCATTTTAAGGTGAACTGTTGGTTGTGTTCACGGAGTTGCCAGGTCTTGTTGGCGAGCGTGGTCACAAAACGGTGATTCGGATGTTTGATTGAGAATCGATGACGGTACCAGCGAGATTTAAACGATGTGGTGGTAGATCCGATATAATACCATTTCTGGTCGTTCGATTCAACCGTGCATTGGTAAACAATGTTGGACTTTAGGCATTCATTCTGCAATGGACATCTTTCAGGTAGATGGCAGTTACATTCTTTGTTGTGGGTAGCGGGTATACCATGGATAGGTTGTGATAGCGGTACAGGTGGGTTGTGCAATACCCGTCTCCCATTTAGTGATTGGGAGGCAGATATTGCGTTCTGCCCATCTGTTACTAAAATGTTTTGTTTTGTAGAGTTGTTTAATTGCCTTAAGTTAGGTTTTTTTATGTATGCTTCAAGGTTTGGTGCCGTGGAGTATGATAGTCTAATAGTTTTAGAGTTCAGAATTTTGCTGTACTTATGGGAACTAGGGAAGTGTTTATTGATTAATTTAAAGAATGAAAGAGATAGTTTTGTACTAATCGAGGCATTAAAAATAGGATTATACCAGATATACTTTCTACAACGTGATTTATTTGGTGGTGATCTTCTATTATTAGTATGTCT
The DNA here is from genome assembly GCA_964016885.1 of Eledone cirrhosa. Taxonomy (NCBI): domain Eukaryota; kingdom Metazoa; phylum Mollusca; class Cephalopoda; order Octopoda; family Eledonidae; genus Eledone; species Eledone cirrhosa. The sequence continues at coordinate 27,105,550 of OZ024762.1, forward strand.
GGTAGTACCGTGTGTGTGTGCTTGTGTTTTAGTCCCCCGGTTACGTATACGTTGATTACGTGTAGAGCTATGTGTGTTGTGGAAATTACTATCGATGTATTCTATTGTATCCCGGTGGTCAGCATTCCTTAATGCATTATTGTAGTATTCAGCATGTTCACTAAAAATATCAGAGTTAGACGATAGGCGAGAGATTCTAAGAGAAATACTCCGGGGAACTGATTTGATCATGGAGAGTGGGTGGTTAGAGTTAAAGTCAATATACGTAAGGTTCTCATTTACCTTGTGGAAGGGTCGTATCTGTCCGGTATTTAAATTAAGAGTTACGTCCAGAAAGTTTACTACTTTAAGATTGTATTCGTATGTTATTTTTAGACCCAGTTCACTAAAAGATTTTCTAATATTTTTCCGTAGCCTTTCAAGATTTTGGTTATTCAAGTTATTAACTAATAAGAGCCCGTCATCTCTATATATCCCCCCTGTAGATTACTAAATCTACTATGTAATATGTGGGCTATGTAAATTCCCACGAGATCCGTGACCTCCGCCGAGGCTGCATTGTGTGAGATCTGCCTGTGGGTAACAAGATGGCTGCCAAAGGGCATATTTACCTTACTAATTAGAGGGTGGTTTCAGGGGAAGTAACTTCTCGAGATATTAGAGATGGTGTGTATTTTATAGTTATGTGCTAGTATTTAAATTATTTAATTGAGAGACAATGTAGGGAGGTAACTTATAATTATCGAGTTGTTCATAGCAATTTAACTTATTAACTACAATTAGAGATGGGGCTACATGACTAAGTTGGGTCAAAAACTCTATTGGCGAACGAATTAGCCCTTCGATGTTGACAGCTAATGGTTACCTCCGTTCTATCGTTAATTGGTAGAGGTCTTGATAGAGTTATGTAATATGCTTCCGTAACACAGAGATAACAAGATTTCCTTCGTCCATTGAACAGTTGGGCCCTAGCTACGATATCCCATTTTAGTGAGGGTTGAACTTTGTTTAATTTAAGGTATTTAATGAGCCTAGCTAGCGATGTCGAACATCTGTTGCTAGGGTCTCGGAAGGAAAAAGAGTGCGCGTTATAGCGTACCTTAAAAGGGTTAGAAGTAGACGCGATATAAGAGCTGGTATTCGAAGCAGTCTCAACTGTGCACCTATAGACTATGTTGGGTGTCAGGCAGTGTCCATTTAATGGGCATGCTTTGGGGTACCGGTAGTTGCAGTTGCTTCTGCGGTTAGTGAGAGTAGGGTTGTTTAACCTAAGCGGTAGGTCCGTGCTAGAAGGATTAGATGGGGGAGGTGTGCTACTAGAGTAATTATTGGTGTAGTGGTGTGGTGTATTTGATAGGGGTGGTGGTACCGCGGTGTGGGAGTTATACTGTCTTAGCTTATGATGGTTACTGAACGTGATGTGGCTAGCTAGGTTAGGTGTTGTGGAGAATGAGATTTTAATGTTATTTTTATTAAAGAGTTCGTAATATCTATGGTTAGGGGGTAAGAGTTTGGATAGGATAGAGAAGAAGCTAATGGGGATATTAGTGGCTAGATTAGATGAGAATGGTGGGTTAAGCCAGGTGATATTTCTAGGTCTATTCCTTCTAGGGGTTCTAGTGGAGTTGGTAGGGGCCTTCCTAGGGTTATTATTACCTGGGGGTTTGTTATTTGTCCTCCCATTTCTCATTCCTATTCTAGGGTTGATTCTTAGTTTGCTACTTGGAGTGGGGAGCAGGCCGCTGCCACCATTAAAGTTCCCTGTATAGGTGCTGTTACTGCTAAAATTCCGGCGAATCTGGCTATATGCTAAGGTATTTCTAGTTCTAGTGTTAAGTTTATTATGGTGAGTTGCTGTGTTATGGCATTTTGGTATGTAATAAATTGATTGTTTATAACCAGATTCAGAGAGAGCCTTATTGTAATATTGTGCGTGGTTTATAAATATCTCTTCATTTGCTGATAGCATTGAGATTCTATAGGAGATAGATTTGATTACTGCTCTGATGACTGCCGGTTGGTGGTTAGAGTGTGGGCTAATATATCTGAGTATTTTGCCTGGTTTATGGTAAGGGTTATAAAGGTTATTGCTGAGATCAAGGGTGATGTCTAGGAAGTTTACTACTTTATGGTTCAGCTCGATGGTGATAGAGAGACCGTTATTTTTGAAGAATCTATCAAATTGTTTCTTCAGCAAATCGATTCCCCGATTAGTGCAATTGTGGACTGCAAATAGGGCGTCGTCCCTGTATATTTCACCTTGCATGGGCTGGATTTCGGCTCTGATGTTACGTAATAGGTAAATCCCAACTAAATCGGTGATTTGCGCGGAGTCACTTGAGCCCATCGTAATGTCAAAGTTGTCTGTTCTATCTTTTCTAGTCCAGAGTGCTCCGTTGAATTCAATGATAGTCTGCCTAGCCATGAGTATGATGTTAATCTCATTATTGGTTATGTCCGAGTTGGTGGTGGCTAGGGCTAGTGCTTTGTTGAGCAGTTCCGGGGTTATTGACGCGTAATAGCTGTCTATATCAAATTGGATGAACCTCATAGATTGCTTGGACCTTAGATCGGAGAACCATCTGATGACTTGGCCGGTGTTGGACCACAACTTGTAGGTGGTATCATCCCGTAGCCCAGGGATTATCCTATCAAGGATGTTCTTACTGATGCGGCCCAGGTCAGATGTGGTTGGGCTTATGAGTCTAATGGATGGGTTCTCTATAAAGTTTGGCAGGTTCAACGGACACGTCTAATGATTTCGGAGTATATTCGCTCACTGCGGTATCTGACCCTCTGGGACAGTACCGTCAAAAACTTCATCCTCTTCGCGTGTCCTGTGATTAGCCGCTGGTTGTCTACGTCATCATAATGCTGACCACAGGTACCAGTCCGCTGACCATCAGGGCGTTGTCTGTCCCATGTCTGCTACACTTCAATAAATTACTGCTGTGTTTGGTAGTTTACACATCCACGCGCGCAGTAGGCTGGCCGACCTGGTGTGGGACTTGAAAGACAAAGGCAACCCGTATGACCTCAACTGGAGTATCGTTCGGCACGCGAATGCATACTCGGCTGGAAATAGAAAGTGTAGGCTATGCCTATCCGAGGCCATGGAGATAATCAGACTGAAGGATGATGCGGTCAACCTGAAATCTGAAATAATCATGACGTGCAGACACCCGAGAAGGTGCACACTCTCTGCATGGAATCCACCGGGCAGCCCAAGCTAAAGGCATGACCAGAGCGGCGAAAGGAGTTCAAGAGATCAGACACCATACCCTGTTGACTATATATACCCCGTGGGGTAAGTCGAAATAACGAAATAACCCAGGATGCCTACCAGACTCTGCACGTCACCCTAGGCAAGAACATCGCCTGAGCCGGGACAGGCTGACCCGGATTCCATTGATATTCAGTCAAATACCTTACACCTATAAGACAATATACCTCAACCACAGTGACATACTCCAGTATGGCCGGTCCCCGCACCCCCATGCATGTGTATATTTTCAGTAGAGAGTGCATACTCTCCACGTATTCCATTGTGTAACACCTAATGTATTTTCCGTATGCAGACCCACGTGTGTATCTCATACTTCTCTTGTGTACTATCTCATATGCATACACGTTCCTTCTTTTTTATATATATTCTGCACACACTTTCTATGTACGGTCTGCGCATACTATTTACTGTAATACCATGAACGCACATTATGTGGCTTTGCAGGAAGATTCCATACATCGATTAATCAATGTTCGCAACGTAACAACATCTCTGTAGACTCATACAACTGGACGCAACCTTACCTGTATAGCCCACTGTGTATCTTTATATGACGTTATATGAATATTTTTTTATATATTTATACTCTTTATATATATATATATATTTATAGAGTACTCAAAACTTAGGGTAGTGGAGTGGGTAATAGGAAAAAGTATGACCCCGACGGCAGAGCTCAAGCCGTTTTGACGGCTATTTCTGGACCAGAAAAAGCCGTCGAAACGGTTTGAGCTCTGCCGTCGGGGTCATACGTCTTCCTATATATATATATATATATATATATATATATATATATATATATATATATATATATATATGTGTGTGTGTGTGTGTGTGTGTGTATCAATGTATTTTCTATGTACGTACATGTTTATAACAAGATGCATCCTTTCATGTATCACCCATTGTGTATCTTTATATGACTTTGTGTGTATATTCTATTTATGTATATATATATATATATATATATATATATATATATATATATATATATAAATATAAATTAGCGAGAATCGGTTTCAGCTCAGGAATCAACGAAAATCAACGTCCGATATGTGTGGCAAGCGCTCAATGATTCATGTGAATCAGAGCTACAACATACGTTAAGGGCCAAACACACTGAGATGATGGTTAAACATATCATCCGCACAGCCAAAACGAACGACCAAGTAATTCGGGTCAAACAATAAAAATATGTGTTGATATATATATATATATTTTTATGCGTGCGTGGGTATGTATGTGAATATGCGCATATTTGTAGGAGTGTATATGAGCCAGTGTGTGTGTGTGTGTACAAGCACCCTTGTAGGGAAAGTGCTTGTTTGTGCATTTATATGTGTGTTTGCGTGCGAGTGTGTATTTGTGCGTGTATATATGTATATGGGTATGTGTGTGTATATGTGCGTGTGCGTGGGTGGAAGAGGGGGGATCTATGTATATGTATGTACGTGTTTGTGCGTACGCGTATATATACGCGTATGCATGTGTATGCACACATGTGTGTTTGTCTGTTGATGTATATAGGCATGTGGGCATGTGTCTGTGTATGTACGTGCCTCTCTGAATGCATGTATACGTATGTTTATATCTTTATATGTTCTCCTTAAATGTGTGTGTGTATAGCGGGAGTCTATGCGTACGACTCTCGTTATGTGTGTGTGTGGATGTGTGTGTGTGTGTGTGTGTGTGTGTGTGTGTGTGTGTGTGTGTGTGTGTGTGTGTGTGTGTGTGTGTGTGTGTGTGAGTGCGCGTGTGGATGTGTAAACTACCAAACACGGCAGTAACTTATTGAAGTGTAGCAGACATGGGACAGACAACGCCCTGATGGTCAGCGGACAGGTACCTGTGGTCAGCATTATGATGACGTAGACAACCAGCGGCCAATCACAGGACACGTGAAGAGGGTGAAGTTTTTGACGGTACTGTCCCAGAGGGTCAGATACCCCAGTGAGAGAATATGCTCCGAAATCATTAGACGTGTCCGTCGAACCTGCGGTTCCAGAATCAGACAGATCCACACAATGATCACGTCTCGAGCTCTCCACCGGCGAAACAATTGTAACACACAATAAATTAAGTTTAGATGCATCACTTATTTTTCGTTTTCTATTAAATATACACACACACCATCATCATCATCATCATCATCATCATCATCATCTTCGTTTAACATCCATTTTCCACGCTAGCATGGGTTAGACGGGACTTTTCCCACTTGAGGCAAGGCTGGTCGGGTGACCGTGTCTCGCTTATATAGGACTATCTGGCAGGTTTTCTACGGCTTGATGCCCTTCCTAACACCAACCACATTTACAGTGTGGAACTGGGAACTTTTTACCGTGTTACCTACACGGCCACATTACAGCATGGACTGTGTGTTTTTTGTCGTGACACCTACACGATCTCGATCTCATTATTTCGTGCTGTTGGTGGGAGTGGGAGGATAGGGTAGGGGTAGTGGATTGGGGTGTATATTTGGTTAAGAGGTGCCTACTGACTGTAGGTTTCGCTTTGTACATAGGCAAGGCGGGTCTTCTGTATTACTGCGTAGCGCCAAAGATCTCGGTCCAGTGACATTATCTTAGAGAGATGTAAGTGTGTGAGGTCGGAGTTTTTCAGATCATCCCAGGTTTTTCTGGGTCTACCTACTCCGTAACTACCATCAATTTTGATCGCCCTGCACTTTTTTATGCAGCTATCGTCTTTCATGCGCATCACGTGACCATACCAACATAGTCTTCTCTCAAGTAAACAGCATCTGATCCCTCTTATTCCTGATTTCTCACTTAGTTCATTTATGCTTTGCCGTTCACGTATATTACTATTACACATCCAACGGAGCATGCATGCTTCGTTCCTTTCCAGTCTACGCAGATCCTCTGCACGTAATGCGCATGCCTCACTGCCATGTAGCATTGCTGTTCGTATACATGCAATATACAATCTGCCTTTCATTTTTAGAGAGAAACCTTTTGTGACCAACAGCGGTATAAGCTCTCTGAATTTTTTCCATCCCGTTCTGACTCTGGCTACTGTACTTTCAGAACACCCTCCACCACTGCTGATTTCGTCACCCAGGTAACGGAAAGTGTCTACTATTTCTATAGAACCATCTGGGCAATAGAAGGAGCTAGTATCCTTTGGACACTTGCTACTTATTGCACCTGAGCATTGGCCAGATATAAAATCTACGTTCTTAGATAGTTTACTTGTGATCCCACTACATCTTTTATGCACCTATACTTTGCATTTGGGACATAAAATGGAATTTCTGCCTACTCCTTTCCTACACACTGAGCATGGCCATTTCCCTGAGTGCGCCTGTGCCCTATTTTCCTTTCTACAAACTAGAACTTTAGTCTTAGACAAGTTAACTTTAAGGCCTTTTGATTCTAGGCCATGCTTCCATGTTTCGAATTTCTTCTCTAGTTCAGCCATTCATTCAGCTATGAGTGTTAGATCATCTGAGTATAGGAGTTCCCATGGGCAGCCGGTCTTGAACTCCTCTGTTATTGCCTGAAGGGCAATAATAAATAAGAGGGGGCTAAGGACAGAGCCTTGATGAACGCCAACTGTTACACTAAATTCTTCACAATATTCATTGTTAATACTAACCTTACTGACTGTTTCATAATACATAGCTTGTATAGCTCTCACAAGCCATTCATCTACACCTAGTTTTCTAAGAGCCCACCAGATAATGGAGCGGGGGCCTCTGTCAAAAGCTTTCTCCATGTCTACAAAAGCTAAGTAGAGTGGTTTACTTTTAGCTAGGTACTACTCTTGTAGTTGTTGTACAAGGAAAAGAGCGTCTGTGGTACTTTTACCTGACACAAACCCAAACTGCATTTCATCTAGATCAATTCGTTCTCTGATTAGTTGCGCTATAACTCTTTCTGTGATATTCATGACCTGGTCAACTAACTTAATGCCCTTTACCCTTGTAGCAGTTAATGATGATGCTGCGACGCCAGTCTTTCGGTATGACCAAATTTTGTATTACTTGGTTAACTATACGGATGACCATAGTGTGTCCCACCATACCAGATGTTTTCAGCATCTCAGCAACTATCTCCGAAGGCCCTACTGCCTTGCCTGTCTTCATATCTTTGATTGCCTTACTTATACTACCTTTAACTTGCACCGCTGGTCCTCCTATTGGATCGATTTGGGACAGACTTTTTCCCATTTATTCTCCTCATTTAATAGTCTCTCGTAGTACACTTCCAGGCTATCTTCTTATCAGTATCAGTGAGCGCCAGTACACCGTTAGCATTACGGACACACTTCTCCCCGACAATATCACGGTTTTCCTTATATATATATATACATATATATATAGAAGAGCTTCTACAGGACTAGAACTGTTTCATTCGTGAGAAATCATCAGGAAGCTTCCTGATGATTTCTCACGAATGAAACAGTTCTAGTCCTGTAGAAGCACTTCTATATGAAAACTTTTATACTCTGCTATGTATTGAGTATCCTACTTACTATGGTTACCTCCGATTCAACCCGGAATAATTTATATATACACACACACATATATATATATATATATATATATATATATATATATATATATATATATATATATATATATATATATATATATATATATATTTACATACATACATATATATAGATGGACAACGTTTTTTAGTAAAACACAATTTCACATGAGCATCAGAAAATCTAATATATATTAACTTGCTGAGGTTTTCGAGAACAATACATAGGCCAGACCAAAAACAGCCTCCGCCAACGCATGACCGTCCATAGATCCCAAAGCAAAATACGGGAATACAGGAAAATACCACTGAGTGAACACATTGATACCTGTGCCACCCCAAATCATCCCAACTTCAGAATCTTTCCCCTCTACAAATTTAAAGATAATGTCACCCACACCCAGCGCATCAGCAATGAATCTCACTTTATTAACAAATACGGACCCCGTCTAAACACTTCTCCCTAAGACGAACCCACAACATACACACGTCAACATACATACCTACATCAGCATACATCCTACATACATCTCTATCCACATATAAATACAATGACATACGTAAACACACATGTTCTATGGTGCAATACAAATATACACAAATTTGCATACCTTTTGATGTCTATAGATATAAACGTACCGACACACACATACATATACGCACAGATGCATTGCACACTGAGGGGCACATACATATTTGTACACAAGTATTCCAATACGGCAGGGCCTAATGGATTCCCCTTGCAGTACGTACAATCTGGACACTCACACACACCTTGATGTTATGACAATA
>OZ024762.1:27119141-27124141 GCA_964016885.1 Eledone cirrhosa
ACATTTTCACATCTCTTAATCAATTTTTTAGTATATAAACCCTAAATAAATAATATACCTAGTTTCTATATCTGTAATTTAAGCACATAAACTTCATCAATTTATTTAATTGTGAAATTAATAGGAAAAGAAAATTCATAATAAAATTCTTCAATAACTACAACCTTAAGTTAAAAATAGAGAATAACTATAAAATCGTTAACTTTTTAGACGTAACATTAAACCTTAGCACAGGGCTTTACTATCCATTCCATTAAATTAATAAGAATCTAAGCTATATAAGTTTTAACTCTAATCATCCTAGATCTATCAAGAACACTATTGTCAATTTTGTAAAATAACGGATTCACGCATCTCCGCTAATAAAACCATTTTTGATGATAAGGCGGAATATTATAATGAAGCTTTAAATAGAGCAGGGTATATAAATAAGATTAAATACATCGACAACAATAATAAGGCAAATCACCCTACTATTAATTGTAATAATAATTTAAAAAATTTAACTTTAAACTCTAAAACTAACAGAAGAACTAGAACTAGAAATATTATTTGGTACTCACCCCATTCTCATTAAGCGTTAAAACACCTTTAACAAAGCTATTCTTTAAAGCACTAGATAAATGTTTTCCGAAAACCCACAGTTACCACTCAATCTTTAACAGACATACTATAAAACTATCCTACTCTACTACTATGAATATAGCACAAAATATAAATAGAATTAATAATAGAAACTTAAATTTAAATCCTAACCAAAATAATCAAAATAGCAATAATAATATTTCTAGCAATATCCAACCTAATAGTAACGTTCCGAACAACAACAACTCCGCAAAATGTAACTGTAGAATTAAATCAAACTGTCCTTTACAAAATAAGTGTTTAGATAAAAACGTGGTCTATAAATGCACAGTTAAGATTAGTGATAATGTACTTAACTATGTCGCTGCCACTTCTACAGAATTTAAAATTCGCTGGAATAACCACAATTTTTCTTTCCGAAGATTTGATAAAAGATCTTCAACGTTTCTTTCAAACCTGATATGGAACTTAAAATGCAAGACTATTCATTAGCCTGGGAAACAGTTTCAAAAACGCACCTGCGCACTGAAACACAGCTTTATCTAGATTCTGCAAATTGTGTATTGAGGAAATGTGTTATATAATTAACTATAAAAACTCTATTAATCGAAGAACGAATTTATTTAATTCTTGTAGACATCGACCGAATTCAACATTCAGAACTATATATAACTTATAATTATACTTATAATATCCCTATTAATCTCCATAACAATCTCATATACTTGGTTTTAATATATTGATATCTCTAAATCCTAATATCTCTAACATTTGCTGTATTTCCACTTCTTAAACATTTTCATATAATATATACGTATATAATTCTAATTTTTAAATTTAAATTTTAATAATTTTTTATTTCTTTAAAAATACTTATCTCTTAAAAAATTATTTAAAAAAAAAAATTTTTTTTTCATTTTCTCAAAAAGATTTTTCAAAATATTTTTTTTAAATTTTAAAAATTTTTTTAAAGATTTTTTAAAACGTTTTCAATACTTTTTCAATATTTTAAAAATATTTTTTAAATATTTTTTTAATATTTTCTCAATATATTTTCAATATTTTTTAACAGATTAATAACCACTAACTGCATCTGGCTAAATGTATCTTAAACATCCATTTCGACTAAATAGTCTCACACTAACGAATAAATAAATAAAACCGGAGATGTTTCCTTATATTCCCTTTTCAATCATATAAATATAAATATTCTTACTTAACTCAGTTAATTTAATTTAATTTAATTCATTTAATTTTAAATCATTCTCAATTTTAAATACATATTTATTTACATAAAATACAAAACCAGTATCCCTCATAACTCATTAGAACAACTATCTATAACATGATATACCCATCTATTTTTTATTTATTTATTTATTTATCTACTTATAACAGAAGAAAAATATTATATTATAAACAAATTTTAAACAACTAATAATCGTAAAATATCCTTTTAATATAAATACACATACTATTAAGATATACACTTACATATATACATAGATAATTGTTCGAATATATTTCCCTCAAATTAACGTTATATGCGTTTTTTATTCATCTTCGCTTTTTTCTTCTTCTCTCTCCCTCTCACTATTTTGTCCTTCTTTCTTCTCTCTCACACTATCATAAACTCTCCATAGTCGTTTAAATAAACGGTTGTTTTTCAATTATTTATGAGGTGGTTGGTGTAAACAAACGAGACAACAACACACGCATACACAGTAGCATTGCACCGACCAGGTAGACGAATACTACTACCATACGAATATACTACATTGCTAATACAGAAACCAGCACAGATAAATACTACAATGGATTGACAGCTAACGCCACCCCACTCCCACAATTAAAAGAACTACTTCGACCGTCGACCTTTGCTTGACCGCACTTATTCCGCGAGCACGCGCGCTCTGCTGAATACCTCAGTTAGTCAAAAACAGCGAACAGCAGAGGACACGTACCATTCCTCTCCAACAGATAACCTTACCCCCTGGAAACCCCCCTCCCAGTTGATGGATGCGAATCCGAAATATAGGGAAATTAAATCTCTCCCAAGGAAATAAAATCTCTCCCATCTCGTGTTATTATTTTTATTTTTTACGCTCTTTCCTACGTTCTTCTACATACTATACATCTCATTCTACATTTCCTTACATCTCTCTCTTCACCACCGGATCTTGTTACCCGGAGAATTACCCATCTGCATTGTTGAGGCTTCCAAAACGACCAAAAGAAAATAAATCTTATTATTCCACAATGTTTCAAGCAAACTTCAATTCTCTCATATATATATATATATATACCAGATAGAAAAATGCGTACAGCAAAAAAAAGTAATATTGTTGGAATATAAACCTTTAAAAATACACGACAAGAAACTAAAATAAAACTTTAAAGAATGGGGAGCAGGAGGACTGGAGGGATGACGGGACAGAGGGAGGGAGGACCGGTGGTTGAGGGAGGTGCCGTAGTCGGTGGTCAGAGTCGACATCTTGTCCCGGTCGTCTTCTCCATCTTCATCTGGTGTTGCGGGACCAGAAGTGCATTCTTGGAGGAGACCTGCAGCTGCATCGGCCAATTCTCCTTGCAGTGGTCATTCTGACGGAGCAGAACTGCTCAGCCAACCAACCCCGACCAGAACCAACCGCTCAGGGGCAACGCACAATGAGAGCATGACAATTATTATGCACTAATCAAGAAGATACTGGGGCATGGCACAGGAAACGAATAAAAAAATGTTGACACTAATATTATTGTAAATTTTTTTATTTCTTGTCCAATTCTTTAAAGTTTTATCTTAGTTTCTTGTCCTATTCTTTTAAAGTTTTATTTTAGTTTCTTGTCGTGTATTTTTAAAGGTTTATATTCCAACAATATTACTTTTTTTTGCTGTACGCATTTTTCTATCTGGTCTACTATTTTTTAAGGCAATGCAAGCAACAACTATCTAATAATTAAAAGATCATAGTGAATTACTGACAAGTGATTGACATTTTAAAGTTCTTTTGAGTATAATTGCAATCTAGTTAAGGCAACTGGCTTAATGACAAAGCTAGTAAATCATGAATGCATTTGAGATGATTAGTGCATAATAGTGAATTGGTGAAACTTGTGCATTTCAATGGTGTTACGGATAAAAGCTGATACTGCTGTCTACAACCTTTATATAGGATTGTCATGTTTCTCTGTATCTGCAATGTGGGTATACAAAATAAGAATTATGATATTAACTTTTATTTAAAATCCCCAAAAATGCTGTGCATGAAAACTTCAAAAAGTAATTCTATTTCTATTGATGACCTCTTAGTTGCTCATACTAATTTTGTAAAAGATTTCAAGCCAATAATCAGAATGATCTGGTATAATTTGTATGCAGATAAATGACTAATTAGTATAAAGGGCCATCCAGATATCATGTGGACACCGCGAACCAAAAATGGACATGGGTCATCATCGTGGAGCACTCACCTAATTTTAAAATATTAGACTATGATAAATGAATTTAGTTAAAAATACAATTTGAAATATATTAGATTACCTCCCCTTGTAATTACCTCGTAATTACCTCCCCTAGCGTCACGCTTACTACTCACTCACTTGAACACAAGATTTATCAGCAAACTTTGATTATAAACTTTTTCCCGCTGGACCAAATTTCTAGATTTTTAAGCCAAAAGATGCGTAATGATCTACTGTTCATCCTCATATAAGTTTTATCTCAGTTAAATAAAGTAGAGCCGCGCTGTACTGTCATAAACAGACGATTGCCAACGAAAACACGACCACAAAATATTACTAAACGGACTACCGTCCGTTTAGGATTTCGTCTCTGAATTTGTTTAGCAAGATTATTTATCTGAAAACGTGTGTTGAAACCGATATTGTTATACTTTGGGAGGGTCATGATGCCAATAAGAAACACACGAACCAGTTTCTTTCACTCTAATTTATTATAAATTAAATTATAAATTTTAAAAAATTTATACATTTCCGGTTGGTTGGTTGGTTGGTTGGTTCCACAACCGTCGGTTGTTCATATATTGTCAAAGTTCTTTCGTCACACATTCTGTGACCTCATCAGTGACTGGCGATTCTTTTCCTTGTTTTGTGCCTCTCCTTTGTTCTGTCCCACGCCATCTTATTTTTGTGTGCTGTGTGCTTAGTTTCACATGTGTTACATCCGGGTGTCTATGTGTTTTTTTATTTGTTTATTTATTTGTTTATTTACATGTTACTAGTTGGTTGTTTATTTTATTCTATGTATGTGTGTTTTCATTTTGTCCTTAATTGTAAGTTGTGATGTTGCTATTCCATTCATGTTTAGACAAATCACAGAGGCAATAAACATAAATGAACTCCAACCAAAATTAAATAGAAAACATGAATGGGGTGGTCAGGGTGGTGCTGGTGGT
>OZ024762.1:27129141-27141163 GCA_964016885.1 Eledone cirrhosa
GTCTTTATTCTCTCTCGTTCACGATTTCACCGAATTTAAATTCATAGAAATTTGGGACTTGACTCCTTCTTCCCCACTTTCTGTTGCTTCACCATTTTGTTTGTTTACACTCACGTCCCGTTTAATTAACCCTGATGGTATCCAATGATGTTGACTTGTTCTTCTTTTTGGTAAATATCATCTTGGTTAAGAGAGTGGGACTGGCTTTGTGCAGTGCCTTTGCTCACTATAAAAGCTTCACGGCACAGGCATTGCTTTATATCTGGAGATCTCTCTGCACTTGTCGTCATGGGCCCAGCACTGTGTGCCAATAATTGTCACAAGTGTAGTGTTTGTATCAGAGTTTTCAAGTCGCTGGCTGGACTAAAAAGTCACACTCGTTCAGCGCATCGGTAGGGTTTCTCCTACATGGATATAAAGTAGTGGTCGTACTCGAAAACGAGTTGGCAGCTATCATGTACATATATATGTATGTATGTAGATACATACATACATAGATACATACATACAGAAAAATACAGGAGAAGGAGGACATCTACGGACCATTGATGAGGAGTTTACAAATCCAGTATCCAAGATACACCTTTAGCTTCTTACCCATCATTATTGGAGGTACGGGTTATATACCAACCCGCTTGGACCAATGTATAACTGAACTTGGATTTGCGGAGAAAGAGCTCAACTCCCTAATTCATAGTCTACAAATGGCTGCGATAGCTGGCACCTTCAAAATTTGCAAAACATTCTTGCGATTCAAGGTATGACAATTTCTATTCTTTTACAACCTTGCCACCAGGAGGGTGGCCGGTCAAAAATATACTCGAAATTAAGAGAAAGAGATAATATATATATATAGCCATTTATATATAAATCAGAAGGGATGCAGTAAAACCCAGTTAAACCATTACTCACCAGAGTACTAGATACTTGGCGTAGAAGAGTGGGTAATATGAAAAATTCGGGACCCCGACGGCTGAGCTTCCGCCGTTTCAACAGCCATATATATATATATATATATATATTTAAACAAGCAAATTATATAAACATGTAAATATGTTTTTGAAACGGTGCCCGAGTTTGAAATTAGAAATTATAAAATATTTTAGACTAAAGAAATTTCTAGCCTGATAGTGGGGTTTATAACCCTCGGAGAAATTTCTTGATTTTAAAATACGGTGAAAGCTTATATTTTCTAATTTCTAATATATATATTTATTTATTTATTTATTTATTAAAATAACAGATTAAAGTTTAGGCCAAGAATCGCTGCTTTCAATCTTAACGGGATCTTTATGTGTATATATATATATATATATATATATATATATATATATATATATATATATATATATATATATTAAAATACAAATATTAATAAAATAGATGTTCTTTTGATCAATTACATTTTATTATACATATTTCTGATGTACAACAGTACGTCCTCATCAGACAAAATATAATGATACATGACATACCCTGAGATGTTAAATGGTTAAGATTTAATCAAGGTAGTTTATTAAATCTTGATTAAAGGTAGTTTATTAAAGGTAGTTTATTAAATCTTAATTAAATCTTGATTAAATCTTAACCATTTAACATCTCAGGGTATGACATGTATCATTATATTTTGTCTGATGAGGTCGTACTGCTGTACATCCGAAATATCTATAATAAAATGTAATTGATCAAAAGAACATCTATTTTATTAATATTTGTATTTTAATATTAATAACTCTGGAAAATTATTTACCATAGAGTGCTTCCAATCTACTGTAAAACTCATTCTTTGATATACTCATTGAATCTTGTTTAACTCTTTAATATATATATATATATGGTGGCTGCCAACTCGTTTTCGAGTACGGCCACTACTTTATATCCATGTAGGAGAACCCCTACCGATGCGCTGAACGAGTGTGACGTTTTAGTCCAGCCAGCGACTTGAAAACTCGGGTACAGTACAAACACTACACTTGTGACAATTATTGACACATAGTGCTGGGCCCATGGTACTATGTGACGACAAGTGTAGAGAGATCTCCAGATATAAAGCAATGCCTGTGCCGTGAAGCTTTTATAGTGAGCAAAGGCACTGCACAAAGCCAGTCCAACTCTATTAACCAACATGATATTTAACAAAAAGGAGAACAAGTCAAGCTTGTATATATATATATACATATGTATATATATATATGTATATACATATATATATATATGTATATATATATATATATATATATATATATATATATATATATATATATATATATATGTATATATATATATATATATGTGTATATATATATATATATATATACATATATGTATATATATATATATATATATATATATATATATATATATATATATGTGTGTGTGTGTGTGTGTATATATATATATATATACATATATGTATATATATATATATATATATATATATATATATATATATATATATATATATATATATATATATATATATATATATATATATATATATATATATATATATATATATATATATATATATATATATATAAATATATATATATATATATATATACACATATATATATATATATATATATATATATATATATATAAAACTCTGTATGTATGTACGTATGTACGTACGTATGCATGCATGCATGTAGGTATGTATGTATGTATATATGTATGTATGTATATACATATGTATGTATGTATGTATATATATGCCTCCTCAAGGAAACATATCCGATATATCTTTTGTTATTACACCTCGTAATTTATCATTTTTTTTTCGTTTTTTTTCATAAATCCATTTTAGATGTAAGCTTTTATTGAAATGGATTATGATTTCACTTTCTTATTTCGGATATGGAATTACGGATATGGAATTGTTTTTGAAAAGACTTTTAGATGTTGATTTCTCTGAAACGGATTATGACCAATCCCTATAATCACGATATTTTTATAGAAAGATAATTTTAAATTCTAAAAATATTAGGATATTTTATATTCAAAATTTTACATTTAAAATTCAAAAATGCTTTACGATGTTGGTTATTTAAATGCAATAATCTAGCATGGAATTTTTAATATATGGATTATTTGTTAATTAAATATTTTAAGAAATTTGAATAATTTGTGCGAAATTGAGTACAGCGCAAGATGAATACTGCATTGTTAAAGTTAATAGGATGTTTGCAGAATGCTCAGTCACTTACACGTTAATTTCATGAGCAGGCTGTTCTGTTGATCTAAGATAACAACTAGAACATTCATCCTCGAAATTAACGGAAGTCCATTGATGCTTCTTGTCCAAAAAAATAAACGTCCAGATTTTATAAAATACAGATTATTTTCAAAAAGCCCTTTCAATGTGGTAGAAAAATATAAAGGGTAAATGATGACAAATAAAACAAAACAAAGTAATATTTTACCCATAATATTTCAACGATATTTCAGAGCTAAACCCCTTTTTCAAATGTAGAGCTAAAGAAGTTCAAACAAAATGAACGATCGATGTATTCTTCTTTAACTGGCCAACATGAATGAAATACGCATGCGTGAAATCGTTAGAGTAGACAATCTGCCTCGTGCATTTCCAACCTATTATTTATCTGTGGATTTTTTTCCGGTTGGTAATTATCGCCTCTTTGGTACTTAAGTTACCTATATTCCTTTCCAACGCTTTGTACCGGCGTTCTAGAACTTATCGGTCTTTTACTAAATATCTCACTTTGGGACGGGTGAGAGATATATTCTCTTGTGATAATAGGTATAGCTTTCATTATGTAAAATCTCCCCATTTTGTCTCATTTCTTCCTGTTTTGGGGCAATTTTTTACATCGTACCCCCGTTTGGGTTTTCAGAGGTTACCAGGTCTGCAACTATACTACAAATTTTATCACGCAAATTTATCTTGCATCGTTTGTTCCTGATCTCAGTTTCGATGTTCAATTAATCCAACATTCAAATGTTCATCGTCTACAGCGACGATGGATCCATCAATCATTGTTTGCCAGCATAAATCAACAGAAGTTTCCGTCTGAAAAGTCAACGTGCTATTAACAGCTGAACTTAAGTTTCACGATTAATTAAGGTTTATTATCGCTTATTATTGAGCAGCAATCAATAAGTGTTAACCAGTTCAATTAATTAAAACCTCACTGTTTTAATTAAGAGCAATTACTAACCCTCATAAATTATTACTGAAAGAAAGCGTTTAATTTTGTCGTTTAGGGTTTGAAATGTAATTGCGAAAGTGTCAAATGATGAGCTAACATGAAGCCTCTAGCTACTCTCTCTACCAGCTAGAAATAGGAGTCAAACGACCCTCCAAAAACACTATACGGCCTATGAATTATCACTGAATGAAAACATTTATGTGTTTTAATATTGTGAAATTCTTGGCAAACTAGAAATAATTGTTAAATCTCCCTCCAAACAACTTATTGCCAATAAATTATCACTGAAAAAAAACATTAAGTTATTTTGTTTAATTTTGTGAAATTATTGAATAAGAAGCCAACGAAAAAGCATCTCCTTGACATGCTAGAAATAGGAGTTAAATCTCCCTCCAAGTGCATCACACTGTCTATGAACTATTACTGAAAGAAAACATTTAATTATGCGGTTTAAAATTGTGGAAAAATAATGACCTGCGTATGCATCTACCTGCTCTCTTGACCAGCTAGAAATAGGGGTTAAATCTACCTCCAAACACACCTTTCTGCCGTTGAATAATTAGTGGGGGAAAACACATTCAATTATGTGGTTTAAAGTTGTGAAATTTTTAAATAAGGGGCCAAATAGCTAACGAGGAAACTTCTACATGCTCTCTCGACAAGCTAGAAATAGGAGTTAAATGTCATTCCAAGTACACCTGACTCTCGTTGAATTATTTCTGAAAAGAAACATTTAGTTATGTGGTTTAAAGTTGTAAAATTCTTGAATAAGGAGCCAACGAGGAAACTTCGACAGGCTCTCTCGATCAGCTAGAAATAGGAGCCAAAGCTCCCTCAAACACACCTCACCGCCTATGAATTAGAATTACTACTGAAAGGAAAGATCTAATTATGAGGTTTAACGTTGTGAAATTCTTTAATAACGAATCAGCGAGGGAGTTACCACAGGCTCTCTCGACAAGCTAGAAATAAGAGTCACATCTCCTCAAATCATGCCATATTTTCTTTAAAAGTAGAAGGATAAAGTCACAGATATTGAAGCAATTGTAACTAGATGACACCATAGTTACTGTAATGAATAACGATGTAGACTCGCGTCTATATGTTAACACATATCTGAGGATCTTCCGATTTCAGAGTCAGATTCGATCGTGAATGGATCGTTCCTCGAGCTGATCGACAGTGAAATATATGTAATATGTAATTAAATATATATATTTACTAGCAGCTGAGCCCGGTTGTACTCGGGGCTACTCGGGTCCACTTTATATTAAGTTAATAAGTTGGGGGGCGACGTGAAGGGAGTGGTTTGACAGAGAGACGTTGGGTAGAGTAGGGTTCAAAGATGTTATTGCAGGGCTTCTTTGTAGACAACGTTCCTGGTGTTTCCCGGGTTACCACAAATGAAGAGATTGTGTGGACTGCCGACGCGGGAGCATCCGACCATAGGAAAATACCTGCTGTGTTAGATTTAGGCCAACCACTTGCAGCGATTGTCCTTGTGCTTTGTTAATGCTCATTGCAAAGCAGAATTTTATGGGAAACTGCCGTCGCGTAAATTCATACTGGGGACGTCAGAGGAAGTAAGGCTCATAGGGGAAATTAACCTGGTCACGCCAACAGTGGGTCCGCTCAAAATGGTTGTGCCCAGAATTTGGGTCTTTATTTTTTTTTATGATTAAAAAACCTTTAGTTTCAGATCAATCATGAGAAGGAAGTCCTGGAAGTAGTTGACTGTTGAGGAATTCAATTGGGTAGATGACGGCGTCGTCCGCGTTTTTATTGGTGTCAATCGACTTGAAGGAGACTTCATTTCCGGGAATCTGATCGAGTAGTTTTTGGTTCATCACGTCAACTGTGGCATTGTGTGGTGCCAAAATAGCTCTCCCTTTGAGTCAGGTGTGATCATGGAATCCTGATTCAAGGTCTGGAAATACAGATGACATTAATTCGTCAATGTTTGACACAAAGTTCCCAAAAGGCAAACGGATATGCTCTTCATCCACTCCTGGTGTAGTTCCATTACCAACTTCCAGTAGATGTTTTTGAGAAATCGATGAAGTCTGTGTCACCATGCACATGCATTCTCATGATGGAGGTCAGATGTAGTTTGTGGACATACTGCCATACGTAGGACGACTTGATGCATGGGTTCACTTCGCCAGCTCTAGTGCCTCTAGTGATGACAGGAAGAGTCTATCGGAAATCGCCAGCCAGCAGTACTGTCGCTCCACCCATGACGCGTAAGTTCCGACCCAAGTCCTTGAGAGTTCGATCCAGAGCCTCAAATGCCGCCTTGTGACTCATGGTAGCCTCGTCCCATGTGATCAGACAGCACTCAGAAAGATGATTTGTTTTAGGGTCACCACGATCTATTCTATATGTAGGATTCTCCTTCTTTGCAATGTCCAAAGGCAATTTGAATGCGGAGTGTGCCGTACGACCGCCATGTAACAGTGTCGCCGCAATACCACTGGAGACATACTATAGAAGCAGTGTAAAAGTATTTCAGGTTAAATACTGAACCACTGAGAGAACGTAGTCGTTTCAGTAAAAAGTTGCATTAAAAAAGAGAGGCATTGAATGTAGAATTTTAAGCTAAAAGCGAAAAATCAATGTCATTGTTTATGTATAATGAATTGAAAATGCTTCACAAAGAGATGGATATAAAAGTATTTTAGGTTAAATAGTATAGGGAGGTGTGTAGGATACATACATACATACATACATACATACATACATACATACATACATACATACATACATACACATTCTTGTGATTCAAGGGATGACAATTTCTTTTCTTTTACAACCTTGCCACCAGGAAGGTGGCCGGTCAAAAAAAATACTCGAAATTAAGAGAAAGAGAAAACATACATACATACATACATACATACATACATACATAGAGTCTCTCTCTCTCTCTGTGATATTGTTCATCTTGTCATTAAACCCCTTGTCATTTCTGCTCAAGAAATGTGAGAGATACATCATTGGCTCACAGGAGGACGGAAATACGAACGTAACCCATAATTTATTTATAGACGATCTGAAACTCTCTGCCAAAAACATGGATGGGATGAAGAAAAATTTTGACCTGGTCAGAACGTTCTCAAAGGATATAGGAATGGAGTTTGGCCAAGGTAAATGCTCATATATGACTGTAAAGCGGGGAAAAACAACAACCCAATCTAGAAACATTGTCAACAATGTCCTAACTGTTTCACCGATATCTGATGAGGACTGCTACAGATACCTGGGGATAGATGAGAACATATCCTATAATGTTATCTGTAATAAAGAACGCTTAACCAGGGAATGCTACACTCGATTAAGAAAGATCTGGTCATCGGAACTCTCTGCCCAAAAACAAAACAGTGGCTCACAATGTATTTGCTGTGCCTGTCCTAACACCAACGTTTGGAATACTCAACTGGACGAAATCCGAGTTGTTGATGTTGGAACTCGAAAAATACTGAACAATACCGGAAACTTCCACATCAACAGTGACATAGACCGTCTTTACTTGAAACGTAAGCAGGGAGGCAGAGGCCTAACATCAGTCCAGACAACATTTGAATGTCGTATCATATCTCTCCGACAACATCTACGAACCTCGAAGCATATGAGCACGTTTCTTGAGCAAGTCTATCTGCATGAAACAGATAAGATCATGAGAGTTGGGAAGGAACTCCTTGAGAGATATTCCCTGTGAGATAATCAAAAACTCACACCCAGGGAAGTCGCTCAGCAGTATCGCAGTGAATCCATGGATGAAAAACTGCATACTTATCAGCAAAAAATCATGCATGGATATGTTGCCAGGAAGCTCCAGAGTGAGAGTAATATAGATAAGGAAAGTAGTCTATCTTGGACCAACAACCGCTATATTAGCTCCCACTTTGAAGGATACGCTTTTGCAATCCAAGAACAGGAGATCAACACGAAATACCTGATTCACAAAAGAGATAGGGATGCAGGCAAAACACCTAGATGTGATAACAAGTGGTGACTCTACAGAACTAACATCGAGGATATCGCCCATGTCATCAGCAGCTGTCCAAAGATGTCATCGCGGTACTATCTACCTATGAGGCATGATGTAGTGGCCAAAACACTGTACAATGCAATCCGTAAAAACAATAGCCCCGATGATAAACACATTAAAAGCTACAGCAATGTGGAAGACATCCATGTACATAATATGAAAGAGTAGAATATGTTCCAGTAAAAACCCCAATAAAATGCAGGCATAACAGACCAGATATTATGATATGGGACGGAGAAGAAAACATGCGCAGTAGTGGAAATTGGCTGCCCAGCAGATGCCAATATAATATCAAAGATTAGCGAAAAGGAGAATATTCATGCAGAACTGATGAGAAATCTGCAAATACTCCACCCTGATTATACCTTCAGATTTATACCTGTGATTATTGAGGCACTGGGATATGTTAGTAACTGCATCAATACAAATCTTGAGAAGCTAGGCTTCACAGGAACAGAAAGAACACAACTAGTTAGGAAATTACAAGTACAATCCATTAATAGAACAGTAAAAATATGTAAAACATTCCAAAAGTTTTGAATCTAATAACTGCATATACACATGTACAGATACAAAGCATATACACATGCACACCTACAACTCTTGACGGTCTTGTGTCTATGTTAGAAACCGGCTTTCTCTATTGCGAAAAAAAAAAATTTGTGAAATTATTAAACCAGAAGAACACACACAACGCTCAGCTTTATATATGTATCGTGTGTATGTGTGTGTGTGTGTGTGTGTGTGTGTGTGTGTGTGTGTGTGTGTGTGTGTGTGTGTGTTATGCGAGCGACGACAGATGAAAGATATATAACACGTTACTGAAAGTTAACTCAAGTTTGATGGTCCCCCCCCCTCTCTCTCTCTCTCTCTCTCTCTCTGAATATCTAACACTTTAATTGTATCTCTCTCTGTCTAACGGCCTATCTCTCTCTGCAGTGTTGTCATATAGGGAGTGAATAGCGACAGAGAGAGTAAAGCAGTTAAATTATAGAGAGGGAGAATGATCTATTATATAGAACGACGTAGAGAGTAAAGTTAAGAAACTATAGAGAGGTAAAGTCAATAGAAAAAGACCGTTTTGGGGCCCTAAGAGACCACATTTTTCAATATGGAGAAACTCATGTAGAGTTGTCGCTGCCTAGGGACCTTTTACATTAATGTGTACATTTTCATGACAATCGGAGCGTTGGTACTGCCCTTTTGCCTGTATCAGACAATGTTCGCCCATTTCACATTTATTTAATAGATGATGCAACATTGATTCTTTGTTCCCTTATATATTAATATGATTGATACTCTGCTCCCCAAGATCATCGAGTGCTCATTCGGCATACCTCCTACAGACGCAATCAATTTTCGCCTTTAATACCTGCATATATATATATATATATGGAGTGTAACTTGGAGTTATTGTAGGTTCACCCGGGTGAGCACTCGATGTTTAGCTTCACTTCAGTGTCGAGGTGTAGAGCTAGACAGAGTGTAATATATTGAGAAGATAACAACGACGATTGGTTACTCCTTCATTACATTTATTGGTAGTTGATGCGCGTTTCGCCACTGATCAGCTAAAGGTTCGATCCGTATTGATCTTACATGCTAGTAGCATTTTAAAGGGTCCGTCGAGCTGCGGATTAGAGTCGGGTCAGATCGAACCTTGAGCTGATAAGTGGCCAAACGCGCGTCACCTACCAATAAATGTAATGAAGAGTAACCAATCGTCCTTGTTATCCTTTCAATATATATATATATATATATATATATATATATATATATATATATATATATATATATATATATATATATATATATATATATATATATATATATGTATGTATATATATATATATATATATATATATATATATATATATATATATGTATATATATATATATATATATATATATATATATATATATATATATATATATATATATATATATATATATACAAAATTACAAAATATGAGGAAATAATAGATAAAAATATGCCTTTTTTCCCCTCAAAGACCCGACTGCAGTTTCGCCGATCCGTATGCAATGTTTTGCATTATAAAAGTGCATCATCATTGTGAGGCTAATACGGCCTATCAAGAGACCCTTGAGGAAAAAGGACTGTTTCTAGCCGCGTTCGAAGCAGGTGAGAAAACCTCTATAGGCGGAGGGAGGAATTAACATTTGTGACGGGTTTACATGTGTATATATATATATATATATATATATATATATATATCTTATGTATATATATATATCTATATCTACATATCTATCTCTATCTTTCTATGTGTATATATATATATATATATATATATATATATATGCTTAGTACATCCTCAAAACTCAAAACACCTATTGCATACTACGCATCGAGTGCACACTTTGGAGAACCTATAGAGACTTGATATCGCAATCCCTAAACTGATGTTTATATATATATATATATATATATATATATATATATATATATATATATATACCCATTTCCTTAAATGCCTATGTATGTATATGTATGGTTATATATACATAAATGTACATATATACGTATATACGCAAATACACACACATATGTAAATATATATATATATATATATCCCTATCTCTCTCTCTATATATATATATATATTCTATTCTAAGGCGGGTAAAATTCCCGAGATCCATGGACGAGTTCTCTCCAGCGGTCTCTGTCCCTCATTATCGCTGCCATGTCCTGCGTCTCCAATAGACCAGTGTTTGTCCTTAGGGCATCAATATACGTTAACCTTGGTCTTCCTTTTCTAGTGTGTCCATGTAGGGGCTCCCAAAGGACCACTGAGTGCAATGTCAACTCTGGATGTCGGTGAGCATGTCCAGCTAACCTCAGTCTCCTCTGTGCTGCTGTATGTGTCTGAGACTTGGACACTGACCAAGAAACTCACTCAGATGGTGGATGGGTGCTACACGAGAATGCTGAGGATGGCTCTGAACATTAATCAGTATACACTGAGGATGAAAAACTCAGAGCTGTATGGGAGCATCCCAAAAGTCAGCTCAAAAGTGATATATATATATGTATATATATATATATATATATATATATATATATATGTATATATATATATATATATATGTATATATATATATATGTAATATATATACATATATATATTAAACAATAAACATAATCATAAAAAAAAACATGTTTTTGAAATACAATCCGACAATAGTAAGAAACACGAAGTTTTGTGTGGATATCGACCAGACTTTCTACAACATTACATTCATTACTTCACTACCAACGTTGAAAATATATTCTCTATCCCGCTACACTGATCTGGCGCCGAAAATAAACAAGAGAGTCTATTTGAATATGGAATGCATTAAATTATATTTACATTCTCTCGATCATTAATCAAGCTTAAAATACATATTACATATTCTATTGTTATCTCCTTTTCGTATATATATATGCCTCTCCTCCAAGTACAGATATAGATACATATTTAAGCATTCATACACACCCAAACATACATATTATATATATATGTCCATATTTTTCACTTATATGTATATATATATATATATATATATATATATATATATACTTGTGGATGTACCAAAAGACGTACACAGCTATAAAAATAGATGCGTACATGCGTATATATATATATATATATATACATGTGTGTGTGTGTGTGTGTGTGTGTGTGTGTGTGTGTGTGTGTGTGTGTGTGTGTGTGTGTGTGTGCGTGTGTGTGTGTTTATAAGTATATTTATGTATGCATGCGCGTGCATGCATACATAAATATTCATATATGCATTC
>OZ024762.1:27143863-27153863 GCA_964016885.1 Eledone cirrhosa
AAATTGTTTTAAAATATCAAATTTTGCCAACTATAAAAATATGAATAGCTCGGAAAGAACGTTGACAGAGAGAAAAGACGTAGAGAGGCAGATATTAACGTGATATCTGCTTCTGTTACTATGGACGTCACCATAGATACGACTGTCAACAAAGAGAAAAAAATATTACCACTTGAAGATTTTAAAATTTCTACCGTTGAAGCGGAGAAAAATAACAATGACACAAAGAAAACACAGGAATTAAACCTATTAACAAACATACACATGAAAAAGTCAACAACAACAACAACTCCATAGATACATCTACAGATAAAATTTCACCTCATCGAGAAATTGAGATTTCCAACACAGAGGCTAACAACGATAACAACAACAACAACACCATACAGAAAAAATGCCTTTCGCTGAAACAGTGAACAAAAAACAAGATTTTATAAATCTTGACATCTCCAATGCAAGAGATATGCTCCAGCAAGGGAGAAAATTTGTAACTGTCGAAGACAAAGGTGGGTTTAGAATTAACTCACCCCTCGAAATAAAAGAAGAGACAGTTCGGAGGACAGTGACCTTTAGGACTGTCTCCAACACAACCAGAAAGCCAATATTTGTTAGTCAAGGAGATATAGAAGCCACCTTCAAGAAGACTCTAGCAAATATTGACTTTCTCCAACGAGGAAAACAGTACGGAAGTGTTTCCGTACTGTTTAAAAGCAAGGCACTCGCCCCAAAACATTCTGTGACACTAATGGTGTCAAAAGCATTCACCTTTTTCCCTACGTACATGGGAAAAAGGACACAAAAATTAAAAAATTAAAATATACCACCAAACATTAACATTAATGCTTCGTAGAGCCAGAGACTGATATGATTCTTTCGATACGAAAGTCTATCAGACAAAGGTGAGCGGGTACTGATTTGGAGATTCTGATGCAAATGAGGCCGGAGAGAATCTCCAAAATACACGAAAAAGTCGTCATTGACAACAACAAAAAATAAACATTTCGGTGGAGGGTCGTAAACTTCATTGCTTTCGCTGTGGTAGCACAGCACACATAAAGGCCTCCTGTTCTTCACAAACACTACCACAAACACACACACCGAAATACCACCACCACTCAACATACACCTAACTCACTCTCCTGACGATTATTATTCATAGACAGATGAGGCTGCTTCTCCTTCTTTGAGTTTTACATAGGCATGCCGGACTTCTTCTCTGGCGTCCTGGAAGCTGTCTACTGCAATTGGCCACAGAACGGGAGAATTCGCAGTTCTGCAGGCAAGGGCGTAGTAACGCTGATCAGGAGAGACGAGAACAAGGGGGACGAAATTAACAACTTCAGGCCCATAACTTTGCTCAACACAGAGTTAAAGATTTTGGCAAAGGTGCTAGCGACGAGGTTGGTGCTCGTCGTCGAGAATCTTGTAGGGAGAGCGCAAACGTGTGCAATCCCGACCAGGTACATACACAACAACCTCCACCTCATGCGATACATCATAGATGGGTGGGCAGTAAACCCGGCTTCGATGTGGCTCTGATCAATTTGGATCAGTCTAAGGCATTCGATAGAATCGACCATCGATACTTGGAAGCGGTTCTCAAGGCGACCGGTTTCGGTCCCGTTTTCAGAGGCTGGTTCGAGGCGATGCACACCAGAATCTGCTCGAGGGTCAAGGTGAACGGCTACATATCGGAGCCGTTCGCAATCACGCGTTCCATTCGACAGGGATGTCCTCTCTCCTCCATTCTGTATGTATTGACTCTAGAGCAACTACTGCGAACATTGGTGCTGTTGCAGGGCATCTCTCTAGAACCGGGACAGCGCAAAGCGGCATCGGCTTAAGCCGACGACGTGACGGTAATGGTGTCGAGAACCTCGGAAATCGTGGTGATTGGTAACTTACTGAAAGAATACGAAACGCCGAAGGGAGCAAAACTAAACCCGGACAAGTTTGTCGGTTTACAACTCGGTACGTGGAGAGGCAAACCGATGACGTCCGACCGCGTCGTTCGGCGCTGGACGGACGGACCGGTGAAATTGCTCGGGGTCTGGTTCGGTCCAGACCTCCAGGTGGAGAAAAACTGGAACGAGGTCACGGCCAAGGAGTTTGCGCTCACCCAGAAGTGGGCAGAGTGCAAACTGTCCTTGAAGGTTCGAGCGGAGGTGGCGAACACTTTCATAGCATCCGTCATCTACTACCGCTTGACTGTCGTCCCTTGTCCCCGTGAACACCTCGCCAAGATGGAACGCACGCTCTTCCACTTTCTGTGGAAGAAGCAGGCTCCGCTGGTGAGGAGATCCGTCTGCTGTCAGCACCCTTCCAACGGAGGGATGGGAATGCCCTGGCTGATGATGCGCAAACGTGCGCTGAGGCTGCGGCATCTCCAGGTATACCTCACCGACCCCTAACCGGTGTGGGCACCGTTTGTGAGACAAGCTTTTCCACAGCTCGTCTCGCTGACGCAGCTGCAATCCTGGGTCAGGAAGAGACCGAAAACGATGGGCGCCTGGCACATTGAATGCGCTCAGGCGCTCACAGTCCTCTGGCAAGCGGGCACAGCAATCAGTGGAGACTCCACTTCGACATTCTATAGAGGGATTGTACGTTACAAGGGCGACGACGTGCTCGGAGAGACGCTGGGAGTCGAAGACGATGAGCTCACCAGTCTGTTTGGTAGGACTTTCCGCCCGGGACCTATGGACAACTTCCAGAGGTCCCTGGCCTGGCAGTGCTACCGAGGAGTTCTACCGGTTCGTAACAAGATTTACAGGCACGGACGCCCCGGCAGGGATCCTTCCAAGAGGACGTGTCCAAGATGCGCGCAGGACATTGAAACAGTCCTGCACGCAATTGTACACTGCCCGGGCGTAACCGACCTGTGGAACTATGCAGAACAACTGCTGTCGCGTATGGGACAAATCCAGTTGACTGCCGAGTCCATAGTAAGGATCAAACCGCCAGCCTCTTTCAAAAACGAAAGAGAGGTGTTTTCCTCTGTACAGTGGCTATGGTGAAAGAGGTTATATGGTGAACGATATTGAGAGGACTGAGGACAGATGCCTTTCTCTCCGGACAACAATTGATTCTCTTCTTTAAGTATCACTTTAGAAGAAGAAACAGGGTGGAGAGAGAAACACTGCACCCCAATAAATTTACCGAAAATGGCCCGAGTGATTGGGTCTTCTCTGTATATAAACCTGTAGGTTAAAGAAGAGAGCAAAGGAAGAAAGGAGAACTTGCACAACACGCTCCTGGAGTTGTTCTATCGACGGTGTATTAAACAACCCATTTATGGCGCTTCCCTCATATTGGGGATTTCGATTGTTGTAATTGTTTGTTTTATATTTTTTTACACGACTGTATGTAAAATCCCCGGCATGTCTTTGTATTGTCCCCTTTTCTTGTGCGCCCTTGTGGCAAATAAAGAAATCTATCTATCTATCTATCTATCTATCTATCTCTTTCTCTCTCTCTCACTCTCTCTTTCTCTCTTTCTCTTTCTCTCTCTATCTATCTCAATCTCTGCATGTTTTTTTTATAAGTAACACAGAAGCAGACATTTTCTCCTCAGCCCCCCCCCCCCCCCCCCCGTCACAATCCATCCTACTCCTGTATCCCAGTCCGCAATTTATTTTTCCCAGCTCCACCAGAAAGAAAACACCGTATCCCACTGTCAGGAGCTAGTGATGGTGGTTTTTCTTTGGTCTCCCATCATTTCCCACAGTGCCGGCCGCCTTCCACACCATGCTGACCTCAACGAGGTCATAAAGCATGGCTTGGACGCTGCGGGCTTCCCTTCCCAGCTCGAGCCGGTGGGGCTGGACCGAGGGGACGGCAAAAGGCCAGATGGCATGACCATCTTCCCGTTCCGCGGTGGCAAACCCCTCGTCTGGGATGCTACTTGCACCGACACTTTCTGCAGCTGCAACCTGGTGCAGTCTGCAACTAACCCAGGTTCTGCTGCACGTCGGGCTGAGGAGGCCAAGCTCCTCAAATACCGGTCGCTCTCCGACAGGTTTGCGGTGGTACCCCTGGCAGTGGAGATCTGTTCTCCTCGACCCTAGGGCTACCTCCCTACTCACCACCTAGGCGCTGAGCTGGCCAGCCGCATGTGTGAACCCCGCGAGCTGGAGTGGCTTTTCCAGCGCGTCTCCCTTGCCGTCCTCCGTGGGGAACGCCTTCTCCATCCTGTCCGCCAGGGCTGTGGCGAGGGGGGAGGGGGGGCATCGCGTAACATTCGATATTTAGGTATCCAGATTAATGGTTTTTGTCCACAGTCTGCAAGTGTTGAAAATTTCACTGTATCATTTACATATAGACTAGAATTTCTTTCAACACGCTGACACGTGTATGTGTATGTTATCATAAATGCGGTGGATTGACGGTACCGGTAGCGGTTCAGATGCCATGTTTTGTAGCACAGAGTTGAGGCCCTTTACGGTCTGAGTTCAAATCCCTCCCAAGTTAACTACCTTTCATTTTCACTTACAGGGTCGGTAAAATAAAGTACTAGTAATGCACTGGTGAAATTGCTGGCCTTGTGCCAAAAGTAGAAACAATTATTATAAACACGTAAACACAGATAAGTCGCTCAAGTTTATATTTAGATTGTACACACAAATGTAAAATGTAGTGAATGTTAGACGCTGTTTTGTATAGTTTGTCATCACCCCTTCCTTCCTCAGTCATATCTAGTGTGTGACGTCATCATCCATTCCTTCCCCTGCCATCTCTAGTGTGTGACGTCATCACTCCTTCCTCTCTCCCTCCGTCATCTTTAGTGCATGAGTTCATCAGCCTTCCCTCCCCAGTTATCTCTAGTGTGTGACGTCAACGCTCCCTCCTTCCTTCCTCAGTCATCTCTAGTGCCTGACGTCATCACACCTTTCCCCAGTCATCTCTAGTGTGTGACGGAATGACGGACGGGCGGATTTCGCTCGAATTTATATATCTATTACTAAGTAACAGTAGCTGCTCTGGAACTGATGACCAACATTCTCAGCGAGATAAGTTTTAATGCCACTTGGAAGATGAGTTATCTGTATTATAAACATTTCTTCTAGTTCGCCTAGGCTATCACCTGAAATATTTATGATTATATGTATATATGTGTGTGTGTGTGTGTGAGAGAGAGAGAGGGTGTGTGGATGCATATGTATCTATCTATCTATATATATATATATAATATATACATATATATATTATATATACATATGTATATTATATATACATATATATATTATATATACATATATATATTATATATACACATATATATATACATATATATATATATATTATATATATATATATACATTGTATTTATATATACATATATATATTATATATAAATTGTATATATAAATTGTATATATATCATTGTATATATATAATTGTATATATAAATTGTATATATATGTTATATATAAATATATATACTATATATACATATATATATTATATCTATATAAATTGTATATATATATATGTATATTATATATATATATGTATATTATATATACATATATATATTATATATACATATATATATTATATATATACATATATATATTATATATATGTATACATTATATATATATATATATACATTATATATATATATATACACACACACACATAAATGTTCACACACACGCATGAGCATATATATTCATATATAATATGTACGCGTGGGTGTGTGCGTGTCTACACATATACACACATACGGACACCCGTACATACATAGATAGATAGATACATACATACATACATACATACATACATACATACATACATACATACATACATACAGCCATACATACATACATACATACACATACAGCCATAATACATATATACATACATATCCTTCATATATATTAGGTATCGACTACACGTGCAAGCTACATTACTAGATTCCTAACAATTCCAGAGTTAGATATCAAATGGAGTTTGATATGGTAACTTTCTGTCATGGCGTCAGTTGATGATGAAGAATGATGTTCACCTTGATTCCATTATGTCTTGTGAAATGGTGAACATCTCAAATAGTCATATACCCAAAGAACCGACATATGCCATTCCAAATTACCGTATATTCATATATATATATATATATATTCATTCACAGATTCATAGTACGTAAGTATATATATATGTGTGTGTGTGTATGTGTGTGTGTACATGTGTGTGCGTGTGTGTGTGTGGTGTGTGCGTGTGTGCGTGTATTAACCGTCTGATTCTCAGATTCAGACCAAAGAAACCATATATATATATATATATATATATATATATATATATATATATATATATGTGTGTATATGTATGTGTGTATGTGTCTATATCTATCTATCACCCTATTTATATATATTGTTTTCAACGCTCCAAATAATGACGTATTATCTTCGTTTTTTTCCCCTTCTTTGCCAGGGAACGTTTCCACGAACCAATGTATCGTCTTCCTGTCTTCCTTCGGTTGCAACGTTTTTTGAAATATTTACTTCTGCATTCATAGATTGACTTTTTTAATTTCAGAAGATCCCGTTAAGTGTGAAAGCAGCGATTCTTTGCTTAAACTTTAATCTGTTATTTTAATAAATATTTACTCTACAGTTCTTATATATTTGATATATATTTATCCTTATCGAGCCCTCTTTGAATTTTAATCTTCAAATGTATTATTATTACTATATATATATATATATATATATATATATATATATATATATATATATGCATATATACATGTATGTATGTGTGTATATCTATATCTATATATATATATTATTATACTTTGGGAGGGTCATGTTGCCAATAAGAAACACATGCACCAGTTGCTTTCACTTCAATTTATTATATATTTATAAATTTACAAATTTACAAATCTACAAACTTATAAATTTCTGGTTGGTTGGTTGGTTCCACAACCAGATAGTTGTTTATATATAGTCATAGTCCTTTCGTCACACACTCTGTGACCTCTTCAGTGACTGGGGATTCCTTTCTTTGTTTCTGTGCCTTTCCTTTCTTCTGTCCTACGCCATTTTGTTTCTGTGTGTGTTCTGCAAGACATACCCGTTCCAAAGACCCTCATGTATAGATAAGAAATGTATAACCTGTAAAATAAGCCCTCATATTAACTGTAAAACTAGAAATGTAGTGTATAGCATAAGATGTACTGAAGGACAATGTAGAAACAAAAATATAGTGTACATAGGTGAGACAGCTCGTAGTATAGGGGAACGCATAAATGAACACTGGCGAGACCTTCAAGATAATAAAGAATCATCTGTGCTCTACCAAGATGCTAAGATAGAGCACAAGGGTAAATTAGAGAACATAGAAATAAAAATAGAATCCACACACAGAAA
Source organism: Eledone cirrhosa (assembly GCA_964016885.1). Classification (NCBI taxonomy): domain Eukaryota; kingdom Metazoa; phylum Mollusca; class Cephalopoda; order Octopoda; family Eledonidae; genus Eledone; species Eledone cirrhosa. The sequence goes on from OZ024762.1 coordinate 27,151,237, forward strand.
AGATGCAATGTTTAGGCAAATTACAGAGGCAGTAAGCATAAAAGAATTACAACCAAAATTAAATAGAAAATATGAGTGGAACAGCAACATCACAACTTACAATTAAGGACAAAATGAAAACACACACACACATAGAACAAACAACCAACCAACAACATGTAAATAAATAAATAAATAAATAAACAAATAGATAAATGAACACAAACACACACAGACACCCGGATGTGGCGCATGCGCAAACTGAGCACACAACACACACACAGAAACAAAATGGCGTAGGACAGAAGAAAGGAAAGGCACAGAAACAAAGAAAGGAATCCCCAGTCACTGAAGAGGTCACAGAGTGTGTGTGACGAAAGGACTATGACTATATATAAACAACTATCTGGTTGTGGAACCAACCAACCAACCAGAAATTTATAAGTTTGTAGATTTGTAACTTTGTAAATTTATAAATATATAATAAATTGAAGTGAAAGCAACTGGTGCGTGTGTTTCTTATTGGCAACATGACCCTCCCAAAGTATAACAATATCGGTTTCAACACACGATTTCAGGTAAAGAATCTTGCTAAACAAATTCAGAAACGAAATATATATATATATATATATATATATATATATATACAGGTATGTATGTATGTGTCTATATATATACATATATTTATATATACATATGTATATGCATATTGGCGAATTTAGATCGATGTTCTGACATAGGCATAGAGGCCAGCGGGAATTATCGATCCCGCTTCCCATGTAACTGATTTACACGTGCCAAAACCACTAGTAAGGAATTAGCTTTGGAGAATATCATATCGATTCGTTCGAAGCACAGCTGTAGCCACGTAGCACGAACAGGCGGATAACGAACAGGCGGATAACGATAGAAAAAAAAACATAAGAATTTCAAGAGCCTAACAATCAAAGAGTCCAGACACTTACATATTCGTCTTCACCTGAACCAAAATATTTTAGTTTCAACCATGGCAAATATCGGTCGTTCTGTCCGTTAGGTTTGCGGTCGAGCCGGTGGCTATGGAGATTTGTAGTGACTGTCATTGGCTCTAGGGCCACCTCTATGCTCACCACCATTGGTAAAGTGTTGGCTAAGGCAGGTGTGAACCTCGCGAGATGGAATAGCTCCTCCAGCGCCGCATCTCCCTTACCATCCTCCGAGGAAACGCCTTCTCTATTCTGTCCACAAGAGGCCGTATTGTATATACGTGTATATAACAGAGAACGAGTCTAAAGGCTTGTAAATTTGCCAACATCAATTATTGAAAATTGATTATTGGCAAACTAGGAATACGGGTTCTCATCAAGAGTTAGTCCTAAAAAAAAATCATCAAGATAATTTCCTTAGAATGAAACAGTTCTAGTCCTGTAGAACCCATTTCTATATAAAATTTAATAAATGGTTAACCTCAATTGAAACCGGGACTCATATATATATATATTTGTCAATCAATTTCTAGTTGATATATATATATTGATATATATATATATATATATATATATATATATATATATATATATATATATATATATATATATATAGAGAGAGAGAGAGAGAGAGAGAGAGAGAGATAGAGAGAGATAGGGGGAGAGAAAAAGAGATGAAATCGAAAATGCAACTGGACTCTTATTTTTTTTTTAAATATATATATTTATTTGGTTCCTTTACCGGTTTCGCAGTTCTTCTGCTTTTCAAAAGGTGAGTTGAGATGGAGGGTCTGTGGTTTTTCTCACATCAGATGTGAGATATATATGTGGGGGGGGTCTGTGTGTGGGGGGTGTCTCTGTGTGTGTGTGTGTGTGTGTGTGTGTGTGTGTGTGTGTGCGTGTGTGTGTGTGTGTGTGTGTGTGTGTGTGTGTGTGTGTGTGAGTGTGTGTGTATATATAAATATACACACACTTCATTTTTGAATTTGTTTTGCAAGATTTATTATCTGAAAATATGTGTTGAAACAGATATTATTATACTTTGGGAGGCTAACGCTGCCAAGAAAAACACACGCACCTGTTTGCAAAGAATGTGTGTCGAAAGAGATTTGACAATATATAAACAACCATCCGGTTATTAAACCACCCAACAGGCGATTTATACTAAATTGAGGTGTAAACCAACAGGTGCGTGTGCTTTTATTGGCAGCATAACACTCCCAAAGTATAACAATATATATATGTATATTGTCTCTACTTTTGGTACAAGGCCAGCAATTAACCAGTACATTACTGGTACTTTATTTTATCGACCCCGTAAGGATGAAAGACAAAGTTAACATCGGCGAGATTTGAACTCAGTCTGTAAAGGGACGTAAATATGCTGGAAAGCATGGCGTCCGACACTCTACCGATAGTGCCGAAAGTGTGGTAAGAAATCAGGTGGACCATACCGCACCAGCGTACTCGTTACTGTGGGTAGTGTTGTAATCTATCATCCTTTGAGTATATCATTACACCAATAAACAAATAGGTAAATATATATATATATATATATATATATATATATATATATAAGCAGCGATTCTTTGCTTAAACTTTAATCTGTTATTTTAATAAATATATATATATATATATGCAAAAGTTTTATTTAAAATTGTTGGGTTACAACAAGTAAATATT
>OZ024762.1:27161363-27163863 GCA_964016885.1 Eledone cirrhosa
AATACCCACTCTACTACCCTAAGTATCGAGTACTCTGGTGCGTTATGGTCCACCTGGTTTCTCACCACACCCTCTTTGTTATATATATATATATATATATATATATATATAGTAATAATAATAAAATTGAAGACTAAAATCCAAAGAGGGCTCGATAAGGAAAATATATATCAAATATATAAGAACCGAAGAGCAAATATTTATTAAAATAACAGATTAAAGTTTAAGCAAGGAATATTTGCTTAAACTTTAATCTGTTATTTTAATAAATATATATATATATATATATATATATATATATATATATATATATATATATATATATATATATATATATATATATATATATATATATATATATATATACATATATATATATATATATATTCCTTTCTCTCTTTCTCTCTTTATTTCTCTCTCTCTCTCTAGCTATCTGTCTCTTTCCATAGATTATAGATTTGACGTATTAGAAACATGTATTATATATATATATATGCACACTACTGCAAGGCCACTGCCTTCTAACAGCTAACAGCGGCTTCTCACAACCAATTACTTACTCCCCTACTAACGCCAACAGCAATAGGGAAAAAATCGTGCTCATAGAAAAATAATTCTCCAGGGCCGTTTAAAGAACGCTTCCTAAAACATCTGTCGACCTTCAGATACCCGGACAAACGATCGTCCAAGAAGCTCGCTAGCCACCTTTAGTCCTTCAAGGACACAGGCGGGCATTACTCCATCCAATGGAAGGTTATTACTGAGGCTAAGCCATACGGAATGGGAATCCATCTTGTGGGCTGTGCATTGAAGAAAGAATCAAGATCATGATAAATTTACGTAATAGCGCTTGTCTATATTCATGGGATGAACATTTTTGGTGTTTCCCACACGTCTGGAAACACCTATTACGTAATTACAAAGCTCCAGATTAACTAACATGAACAATCTATAATATTCTGGACTGAATAACATGAATAATCTATAATTATTCTGAGTATCCCCAGTTGTCTCCCCCGCACCGATCTATCGTGGGTTTACCTGCCCTTTGCGAAGTGACTGTTTCTACACATGCGTATTCGTACAGTTGTTTTCCTTCTCGGTACAACTTCATTTAAACCGAGCTATGATCCGAATAAGGTGAAACAATTGTTCCCAGTAATGGTGAACTAACTGTTGTGGGACTACTTCTACCAAACTCCTCCCATGGACTGAGTGTTCTACTACTACGGATATAACCTACCAGTGTTCTACTATTATATATATACTAACAAAATTAAATTAAAGATGTCATGTCTGAGAATATCAGAAACATGCGCCATACCACCTGAAAGCTCAAAGATTCTAAGGAATAAATCCGAGTATTTATTAAAATTAAATTAAAATTTGATTGACATATATATATAAAATAAACATATCAAACATTGACGGGGGTAATTTGTAAAGAGTGTAAACACACATAGTTACGGAGGTAACATATTAAAAATTTAATATATATACATATGTACATGTGTGTGTGTGTGTTACTGTCCTTGACTCATGTATTAATATGATATATAAACAGATGTGCGTGTCTGTACATATTTACATGCTTATATACACATTACTACATACAACATACATTCGTTTGTATATGCATATATATATATATATATATATATATGTGCGTGTGTGTGTGTGTGAAGGCGCGTGGTTGAGTAGTTAGAGAATTGAATTCGCAATCATGAGGTTGTGTGTTGGATTCCCGGACCAGGTGATGCGTTATGTCCTTGAGCAAGACACTTTATTTCACGTTGTTCCTTCTACCTTGAGTTGCGACCGATAGAGAGTATTAGCAATTGGAAAGACCAAAGGAAACATTGTTTCCTCGGTCCGATTTGACGAATGTCGATCGACTGTCGATATATGCATGTATATATATATATATAAACAAATTAAAAAATAGAGCAAGAAACCAGGACTATCCGTCATCTTCTGGCCTCATCGGTATTTCTTCGCATTAAAGACCAGATACCTCAAGCCAGCACGAACAATAGATAAAATAAGTTATTGGGATAAAAAGAATTGGGTGGAGAAAGAGAGACATGTGAACAAACAAAAATGGTAAGGCAACGTAAAGAGAGGAAAATGAGAAAACAAAACAGTGATACATGTGAACTTAACTTCTAGCAAATCATTGACGAGAAGACGAAGGACGCGTCCGAACCCTGCGAAATGTAAGCGAGAAAAGGATTTCACACAGGTCAGACGGGAGGAAGTGAGAGAGGGGGAGTAGCAGAGAGTGAGTGAGTGAAAGTGTGAGGAAGAGGCCAGCCGAGAGAGGGTGACCAGCAGAGGGGGTGAATGAAAGTAAGAGGTACAAGGAGTGAGAAGGGGGAGAGAGAAAGAGGATAGCAGTAAGGTGATAGAAAAAGACAGGTGACAGCGAGGGGAAAAATTATAGGAATGAAAAATGGCGTGCTGCGTTGTTGCGAATGTGATACATATGAATTTAAAAAAT
>OZ024762.1:27166363-27168863 GCA_964016885.1 Eledone cirrhosa
GATATAAATCTGTGTGTCTATATATATATATATAGGTATATATATATACATATACATGTATGTGTGTGCATATATATATATATATATATATATATATATATATATATATATATATATATATATATATATATATAAGTATATATGTACATATATATTTGTTTATATATATATATATATAAATGTATACTCAGATTTTGGCATATATATATATATATATATATATATCACATATGCCAATATCGGAGTACACACGACCAGAACAAACACTGGAAAATCTGAACAAAACGCACACATCTCATAATTATCGTCTGCCCGTTGGGGACCACTGAGGTTTCGTCGGCACTCCAACTTTCCAAAACATCACGAGTTCGACAGAATTGTATATTGGTAAAAGAAATGTCTTTTACCAATAAATCACGTTATTTATCAGAAGTTTATTCCGGTCGAAGGCGGCGAATTGGCGGAGTCGTTAGAACCGTCGGATAGAATACTTTTTGGTATTCGTTCCGGCCCTCTGCTCTCTGAGTTCAAATCCCGCCGAGGTCAACTTTACCTTTAACCTTTCGAGGTCGATAATAATTGTTTCTACTTTTGGCACAAGGCCAGCAATTATCCCAGCAATTATTACTGGTACTTTATTTATCGACCCCGTGAGGATGAAAGGTAAAGTTAACCTCGGCGGGATTTGAACTCAGATCATAAAGGGCCGTAACTCTTTGCTGCAAAGCATGGCGTCCGTCTTTCTACCGATACTGCCAAAGTATTAGTTTAGTACTGGGGTGATATTTCCTCTATATCTCTTTCTCATTTCCTCTCTCTCACTTTCTATCTTTCTCTGGAAGAAATCTGTTGTATTCGGACCAATATGTAAGTATATATATATTGAACACCTAAGCGACAATGAACTATATAGAGAGATCCCGGACATGACTGCAGCCCAGATTGAAAAACAGACCAACTCCATCTGGTTCGACATCTGTATGAGAAGACAACTCCCAAATAAAGACTGCCCTCTTTCTACCACCTCATAAAGACCCATAAGAATAGTGCTAAGACACAAATAAGACCCATCGTCTCTAGCATAGAAGCACCCCTATACAAAATCTCCTGGTTCCTCTCCCAGGTCCTCAAGCCTCTACTCTCCACCTTTCCCGGGCATGTCAGTAGCTCCGACGAAGCCATACGTAGACTACACCAACTCCATCCAGAAGAACTTAAACTAAAGAGATACGCCTTTAGCCTCGACGCTGTCTTCCTCTACACTACAGTCCCCGCTCATCCAGCTGTCGATTTATTGACGGACTGCGTGGTCGCAGAGGACATCCACTTCTACAGCCTCCATCCGACGGACATACACCAGCTTTTGTCCTTCACAGTAGACAACACGTACTTCACCTTCCACCACCACACATACAGACAGACAACAGGATTACCCATGGGATCCAGCCTATCGGGCCTGCTGGCCATCACCTATATGAACCAGCTAGAATACCTAGCCCTCAACACCTGCCATTCCCATACCTTCTTCACCCGATATGTAGATGACATACTCATCCTTATATCATCTCGTGAGGAGGCGGATAAAATATACACGACATTCTCCAGCATGGACGCCAGTATAAAGTTCAGCATGGAACACCCCGATGACCGCGGAACCCTATTCCTACTGGACTTCCAACTCAGGGTAACTAAGGAAGGCAACTTCCACACCTGCTTCTATAAAAAAGCCGCCAGCAGGGACCTGTTCGTACATTTCAGATCGGCCCTCCCAGCCGGCGCTAAGTTCGGATACATAAGGAACGAACTTACACGTATCCGGAACAAATGCACCGACGCTAGAGACAGCGACTCACACACCACACATTTCCTGGAAGTACTCAAACTGAACGGATACCCGACATCTACCACGAACCGTGCCAGAAAGAACAGAGGACACCACACCCGAGGCACTAACACTTGCTTCCTGAAGCTCCCACACTTCAGTGACGAAACAACAACAGCCATCCGCAGAGCTATCAGACGAGAGGGACTAGATATCCAACTAGCCCACTCAGGACATTCTCTACGCGGACAGCTAACCAAAAGACACTCCACCAGACATGACAGCCACTGCAGGCTAGCCAACTGCCCCCTCAACGACACAGACCTTTGCCACCAGGCTTACGTCGTATACAGACTAGAGTGCGTCAAATGCAGCAACTTCTACGTAGGTAGCACCACCAGACCATTTCACATAAGTATAAAAGAAGACCTCAATACTAACGCTTCCTCATTTAAGAAACACCTAGTGAAATGCAAAAACACGGACAAAATCATAACAGTTAGGATAGAAATTAAGGAAAGAAACCTCGGCAATCTTAGAATTAAGGAAGCACTAATTATAGACAAAACACACCCACCAATCAATAATAGACTAGAACTCAACACCCAATTTATAACTTGATAGAGCATCTAGCTCCATACTTATACCCCCCCCTCCACACACACGCACACACACACA
>OZ024762.1:27173863-27196363 GCA_964016885.1 Eledone cirrhosa
GTGTGGGGGAATAGAAAGTGGTTAGCTAGAAAGCAATGTTATAGTTACCGGTTCGAATGTTAAGTTATTTTATAGTGAGAGAATTTAGCCTTCAGTTTGTGGTTGCAGTATATGAGGTTTCGATTCTATAATTTAGTAATTTATTTTTGGATTTTAAGATGTAAAAGAGTTCAAGGTTACAAAACCTACAGTACTTCTATCCACTCCGATATGCATTTGCGCTGGAAAGTATATCCCATTTTAAGGTGAACTGTTGGTTGCGTTCACGGAGTTGCCAGGTCTTGTTGGCGAGCGTGGTCACAAAACGGTGATTAGGATGTTTACTTGAGAATCGATTACAATACCAGCGAGATTTAAAGGAGGTAGTGGTAGACCCGATGTAATACCATTTCTGGTCGTTCGATTCAACACTGCATTGGTAAACAATGTTGGACTTTAGGCATTTATTCTTCAATGGACATCTTTCAGGTAGGTGGCAGTTACAATTTGTATTGTGGGTAGCGGCTATACCATGGATAGGTTGGGATAGCAGTACAGGTGGGTTGTCTAATACCCGTCTCCCATTTAGTGGTTGGGCGGCCGATACTACGTTATGCTCATCTGTTATTAAAATACTTTGTTTTGTAGTGTTGTTTAATTGCTTTAAGTTAAGTTTTTTTATGTATGCTTCAAGGTTTGGTGCCGTGGAGTATGATAGTTTAATAGTTTTAGAGTTCAGAATTTTACTGTATTTATGGGAACTAGGGAAATGCTTGTTGATTAACTTAAAGAATGAAAAAGATAGTTTTGTACTGATCGAAGCATTAACAATAGGATTATACCAGATATACTTTCTACAACGTGATTTATTTGGTGATGATTTTCTATTATAGTATGTCTGGTGGTACTGCATGTATGCGCTTGTATTTCTGTACCCCGGTTACGTATTCTTTGATTTCGTGTTATGGAGATTCTTATCAATGTATTCTATTGTATCCCGGTGGTCAGAATTTCTTATTGCATTATTATAGTATTCAGCGTGTTCACTAAAAATCTCAGAGTCAGACGATAGGCGAGAGATTCTAAGAGAAATACTACGGGGAACCGATTTGATCATGGAAAGTAGGTGGTTTGAGTTAAAATTGATATAGGTAAGGTTCTCATTTATCTTGTCGTATCAGTCCAGTATTTAAATTAAGAGTTACGTCTAGAAAATTTACTACTTTAAGATTGTATTCGTACGTTATTTTTAGACCCAGTTCACAAAAAGATTTTCTAATGTTTTTCCGTAGCCTTTCAAGATTTTGGTTATTTAAGTTATATACTAATAAGAGCCCGTCATCTCTATATATTCCCCCCTGTAGATTACTAAATTAACCATGTAGTATGTGGGCTATGTAAATTCCCACAAGATCGGTGACCTCCGCTGAGTCGTTGGAGCCCATGGTAATGTCGAAGTTTGTGGGTCTGTCCTTACGTTCCCAGTAGCAGTTATCAAACTTGATAATAGTTTTTCTAGCATCTAGAATAATATTAATTTCGACCTCCGTTAGGTCAGAATTGACTTTAGCAAACGATAGGGCCTTACGTAAAGTTTCGGGTGAGGTTGAACAGTAGTATTCGTCTATGTCAAATTGTATAAACTTAGATTTATTCTTGTTCTTAACGTTATTAAACCAGTGAATTGCTTCGCTAGTGTTGCCCCATAATTTAATTTCTATTTTCTTTTTCAATTGAGTTATTACTCTGTCAGGTATATGTTTGCTAAGTCTTCCTATGTCTGATTTAGAAGGGCATATAAGTCTAATCTTAGGGTTAGAGTCAAAGTTTACCTTATGGTCCTTCAGGTTAAAGGTGGGGTTTGCGGGTATAATCGGCTCGGTTCTATCGTCTATCTTGAGATTCTTCACCACCTTGTATGCCACGTTGTTAATATTTTCTAGCGTAGTTTCACTTGTTTTTCTATATTTCTTGTGTAGTTCTTTGCGTATGTATCGATATATATATATATATATATATATATATATATATATATATATATAAGTATATACATAAACATATATATATATATATATATATATATATAGAAAGATTTGAATGGATACAGTTTAGTTGAAAGGAATTTATTGACACGTGTTTCTATAACAGTTACATAACCTAAAACAGCTGCTATCTACAAACTTTTAGTTATGCAGACATTCAATATTTCAATGTTATTATTTACTGTCATTTCATCAGAATAATATTACTGAGGACCTATTTAGTTTTTATAGAGAATATTAGGAGGGAGGGGTGAAGTTGTTAGAGGAATAGTTGAAGGAGTGGTTTTTCGATAGCAGTGAGAATTCTTGGTGGCAGTGAGTAATTAGATTCCCATCTGTTGTTTTGACATTTTTTATAGAATATATTATTGGTTATTTTTCTAAATCTATAGAAGGATTAGAGATAGTAAAGATATGCGTGGTTGGTTTTGTGTTTGCACCAGAGCCAAAGAAATGTAACAACTTTAGCAGAAAAAGCTTGGACGCTCAGGGATAGCGATCAAAAGTTTACCCTAAAATGGGAAAAATTAGCTAAAACCCAAAGCTTTTCCAGAAGCCAAAATTTCTGCAAATTGTGTAATCTTGAGATTTATTACATAATCACACATAAGAAGAAACTGCTGAATAACAGAATTGAACGAACATTATTCTGCCGTCACAGAACTAAAACCCTTTTTTCCCACTACAAGCCGAATATTACATAAAAGAGGGACATCCCCCAACTATATAAACCTTAATCTAGTTAGAAAAATATAAAAACAATCTCTTCTCAACATATATTAATAACCTTAAATTACCATACTAATAATGGAAAGATATGCTGATGAGAATAGGTACAAATATGCGATAATGAATGTGTCTAAAAACGTCCATAAGTATGTATATATATGTGAAAATGTATATAAATAAGTAAATATATATATATGTTTGATGTGTATAGGTAGATGTAAGTGTATTCATGTATTAAAGTGCTTATATATATATATATATATATATATATATATATATATATATATGTGTGTATGTATATATGTGTATATGGATGTGTATGTATGTGTATGTGTGTACACATGGACTAGAGTATGTATGTATATATGTGTGTGTCTATACGTGTGTATATAAAGATAAGTTGAGTATGAAAATGTATACACATGAGCGCGTATGTATGTACATGAATACATGTGTGTATATATATGTGTATGCATGTGTATATATATGTAAGTATGAATATGTGAATTGTGAGTATATGTATTTTGTAGAGGTGTGCAAATATATTTGTGTGTGAATGCGTGGGTGATAGGATACGTACACTTGAAAGAAAAATTGAAGTCTGAATGTTAATTAAGTGCAAACACAAAACCAACCACGCATATCTTTACTATCTCTAATCCTTCTATAGATTTAGAAAAATAACCAATAATATATTCTATAAAAAATGTCAAAACAACAGATGGGAATCTAATTACTCACTGCCACCAAGAATTCTCACTGCTATCGAAAAACCACTCCTTCAACTATTCCTCTAACAACTTTACCCCTCCCTCCTAATATTCTCTATAAAAACTAAATAGGTCCTCAGTAATATTATTCTGATGAAATGACAGTAAATAATAACATTGAAATATTGAATGTCTGCATAACTAAAAGTGTGTAGATAGCAGCTGTTTTAGGTTATGTAACTGTTATAGAAACACGTGTCAATAAATTCCTTTCAACTAAACTGTATCCATTCAAATCTTTCTATTTTTCTCCGGATTACTTTTGGAACTACAACTGGAACCGTCGAGCAAACTCTACGTGAGCTGATAATCTACTGTGTGTAATATTTATATTACAACACAACGGAAAATACTGTATATATATATATATATATATATATATATATATATATATATATATATATATATATGTTTATGTATATATTTGTATATATATATATGTATATATATATATGTGTATATATATATATATATATATATATATATATATATATATATATATATATATATATATATATATATATATATATATATATATATATATATCGATACACACAACAGCTTCATACGCAAAGAACTACACAAGAAATATAGAAAAACAAGTGAAACTACGCTAGAAAATATTAACAACGAGGCATACAAGGTGGTGAAGAATCTCAAGATAGACGATAGAACCGAGCCGATTATACCCGCAACCCCCACCTTTAACCTGAAGGACCATAAGGTAAACTTTGACTCTAAGCCTAAGATTAAACTTATATGCCCTTCTAAATCAGACATATATATATATATATATATATATATATATATATATATATATATATATATATATATATATATATATATATATATATATATATATACGTATATATATATATACAAAGTTTGTTTTATAAATAGAGATATACCCATGAAAATCATACCTTAACGCTTGGAAGTTCACTGGATAGTATCAATGTGTCTTGGTACCCTTGAAATATATATATATATATATATTTAATACATTAACAGAGAAAGCTTTAAGCAATACTCCGACCGGCTTCCGTCTCACTCAACAAACATTAGGATATACCTTAGTATAATCCCAATTATACGTTTGGGGTGCTAGCTATACGTATTTTGCGGATAGCCAGTTGTATTATTTTATATGAGACATAATTAAAATACATCTCTCTTTCCAAACGATCGTTTCATTATAAGTTTTCTACAAATTGGGAAAATAATGTCCTGGTTATGTACAAGCCTACACATAGTCCGTAGGAGTATATGTAGGTGGGCACTTATAAATCATCAGTGGATGCCCGACAGATATCGATATAAAAAAACCTTACCGATATTAATGTTCAGCGATGGTACCCCTCCGTGCTAGAATATATATATATATATATATATATAAATATGTTTATTATAACATTCTGTGGCTCTTTTGAGCTTGCGATTTGTCGGGTCTAGTGTATATATATATATACAGTATGTGTGTATATATATATATATATATATATATATATATATATATATATATATATATTGTTATACTTGGGAAGAGTCATATTTGTGTAATATTGCCAGAAATAATAACAGAACACAATCACTGTTTGGTTGGTTTTCGCTTTTCGCTTCTGTCTCTTTTATATCGGTAACCTAATTTATTTGCTCCTCAATGTTGCCATTGACTGACTGACGGTCAATAATAATAGATACAATATAGACACAAACACATATATATAGTTTATCAAAGTTCTTTCGTTGCACATCTGCAACATCGTCAGTGGTGCTATTGTTTCCTCCCGTTGCATTGTATTTTCTACGCCATCTTTATTTAGTCTGTTTATATATTTATTTATTTGTTTATTTTATTTTGTCTTCTTTGCGCATGCGTGTTTGTATAGTGTTTTATTTGATGTGTGTTCGTGATTGGGTGACTGTGTATTGGTTAATGTATTCTATCTTTACTAGTGTGTGTTTATATGTGTTTGTTGTTATTGTGCTTGTGTATGTATGTATTTATTTATTTATCTATTTATTTATTTATACTTCTCATAGGTCAGTGTTGTTTGTTTGGGTGTTGTTGTTATTCCATTCATTCTTTCTGTTTCGCCTTGGCCTTCTAAGTTTTATTTCACTGGCCTCTCTGAATTGCCTATCTGCTGGGTCATTTCTATGTTTAGATATTATTCTAATTGCTATGTTGTCTATGTTACCGTCGTGTTGTTGTCTGGCATGTCTTTATAGTACTGAACGGTTTTTTCGTCCTTTTAGTTCCCCCCAGTGTTGGTCTATCCTTTCACCTATGCTATGAGCTGTCTCGCCTATGTATGTTGTTGTCATGTTTCTGCAAGTAGCCTCTGTACATCTTATGCTATAGAATACGTTTCTAGTTTTACAGTTTATCCGAGGGTTTACCTTACATATGATACATTTCCTATTAGTACAGTGGGTTTTCTTAAAAGGGTAGGTTTTGCTGATCAGGGATTTTATGGTGGTTCCTGGCTTTTCTACCACCTTAATCTTTAAGTCGGTCTTTCTCAGGGCCTTTCTACACTGGTTAGCTAATTTCCCTCCAGGGGTAGCGTCCACAAACATGACACTCTGGTATCTCTGGTTGTCGTACCATGAGGTGGCTTTCCCTATCTTATGTCTAGCCCTATCTAAGCTATTCCATGATTTGCTCCTGTATAATGGGCAAATTCCTTTCATGTCCAGTTCTATGAGGGTCTTATAGTTCTCCATGGCTCCTTCGTATACTCTGACTGTGTCTCTTTGGTTGTAGCCAGAGAACTGCATGCGGTTGATGAAGTTTTGGATGTGTCTTTCCATTTCTGTTGGGTCGTACATGCGGGACACATTCTTCATCACTCTTACCAAGTCTGCAATCAGAATATTAAACTTAGCACTACTGGATATTGCTGAGTTTTGAGTATCAGGTATTTGGAGGCCATGGGTTTAGCATAGTGTGATTGGAGAATTTGGGCTCTCTCGTGTATAGTGTTAATCTAGAGTTCCGTGTCTAATACAGGTAGTCTATTCTTAGGGTGTTTGGAAGGGTAGTCGATAGTTACAGTTATACTCTGGTGTATGGAATTAGCTATCTACTGGATGCTTTCCATTGTGCTACGTTCTAAATCAAACTTGTTAGTGCTCTCTAGTGGGGATGTTCTTATAACTATATTGATATCGTCTACGTAATGAGAGTACATGATGAGGTCTATGGAACTCTCATTAAGGAGATCTTTAAGTCTCCTTTCCCACCATACCATAAAAAGGTTAGCAACATCACCAGTTATGCTGACGCAAATGGCTGCTCGCTCATTTTGGGTGTAGATATTCTCGTTGAACTTGAATATGTGGCCCTTTAGGGTAGTTCTGATACTAGCCCCTATTGCATGTGTGACCATTTTTCTTACCTGATCATTGTTTTGGGGGGTCCGTATAGCTTTGGTCCACTCAGTCCACCTTCCCATGGGAGTCTTTTTAGCCATTGAGGTTATGGTGGGGGGTCTACCTCTTATGGGTCTACTGGGGTAGAAACGTCTAAGGTTATGGCTGTCTAGGTAGTCAGTGTCGTAGGTAAGTCTATGTAGGAGGCCCAGTTCGTTGTGTCGACGTCGCAGAACTCCACCTCACTCTCAATGATCATCTCCACACATTTTTCCACAGCAAAATCAATGTTAATGGATGGGTACAGTGATACCACATCCATGCTGCCTATTATGCAGTTGGATAGGTTCCTGTTTTTGTTGCACTCACTGATTCTGCTGAGGAGGTCCTCTGTACTGTCACATACATCTGGGGACATCTTGATTATGGGGCGTATAACCATTGTGAGGAAGTAGGAGATCCTGTAGTTGCTAGCTATATTAGCTCCGCATACGGGTCTTGTTGGTGGTCCTGTTGTCGGGTCGTCGACTGTCTAGTGGTCTTTGCGGAGTCCATACAAGGGGGGTATGCCATTGTGAGATGCCTGGAAGTTGTTGGCAGTGCGTCTGCTTGGCTTTAGGATGTCGGTCCACATCATCATGTGAGCGTTGAGGATTTTCTCTCTCCTATCATGTGTTTGCTGTGCAATTTCGCTCGTGTTGGTGATGTGGGGTTGCATAGCCTTGATGTAGTTCGGCATGCTATCTATTGACATCCTACCAGACTTATCCGTGGGTAGACATACTACCTCACCATCCCTTGTGCGCTGCTTGAGGCTAACCAAGCCTTCTACAGGTTTCCTCCCAAGTTGTTGGGCCTCTGGTCTGCTCTGTCTCTTAGTATACCGGTCTACTATTTGTCTAATCTTATTTCTAGCTATGGTAAACTGTGCCTCTGTCTCGTCATCTATTTGTTGTGGTATGCAAACTCTTTTATTAAAGGGTAACCTCGTAGGATAGATATTACCCATCTTATATGTTTTGTCAGCTGGGTTGAAGAATAGTTTCTCTAAGGGGTTGTCATTATATCTATCGTCATAGTTGTGTGTGTTGCTATTATTGTTATTATGGTGGTTGTTGTTGTTCCTATCATTAGCATTATTATTATTGTTATGATTGCTAGATGTATTGTTGCTGTGATTGTTAGATATATTGTTGTTATGATTGCTAGGTGCATTGTCGCTGTGATTGTTCGATGTATTTTTGTTATGATTGCTAGATGTATTGTTGCTGTGATTGTTGTTTACTTCACCGTTATTGTTGTTGTTACTGTTATTTCTACCATTGTGGTTGTTACTTTTATTATGTTTCTTGTTTTTGTTGTGTCTATCATTAATGTTGCTACATGTATTATTTCCATTATTACCACTGTGGTTGTTGTTGTTCGTATTGTTACCGTTATTACTACTGTGGTCGCTGCTGCTGTGTCTGTAGTTAATGTTTCTATATTATTAATATTGTGGTTGTTGTTGTTCTGTCTATCGTTAGTATTATTACCATTATTACTATTTCTCACTCTCCTGCTATTGTTATTGTTATGGCTGTTATTTCTATACTCAGAGTTATTGTTTATATTACTACTACAGTTATTATTGTTGTTGTTGTTGTTTACTTTTGCATTCCAACGTATTTTTGTGAAACACTTTTCCAGCTCCGTTTTGCACTCAATAGGGTTAAACTTTTTGTAGATGGCAAATTTTGGTGGTAGCTGCAGGATTTGTTGTTCTTGTTCACTGATTAAAGTGTTCCCATAAACATTTACTGTGTGGTCATTGGTAAATTCTTCCGGTAGTTTTACATCAGTTATACGGATATTGTTGATGTTATCTGGGTATTTTTGAGAATATTCTATTTTCCTTTCTTGTAGTTTTTTCTTATTCATCCATTCTAATTTCTTATTGAAATGCCTATTGCATTCGTTTCGGGCGTGTTTCGTTTCACGTCGGATGACGCTCATGAAGTTATCCCTTTCGTTTGGAGTGGTGAGATTTTGGACTTCCTTACCGTTAATGCGTTTCTGTCTGTAAAGTTCGTTGACTTTTGTGTATGTTGTTCTTTTCATTTTAACTGTTATTGTGTGTTTTCGTCGTTCAGCTTATGTCCTGTTATTAATTCTGGCAATATTACACAAAAATGACTCTCCCCAAGTATAAAAATATTTGTTTCGACACACGATTTCAGATCAAAAACATTGCAAAACTATATATATATATATATATATATATATATCATAAAACATGTCTATAGAATCACAAGATAAAATATATACTATTTCCTCTCCCAATTAGCATAATTAACTATATAAAAATCGAATAGACCAGGCTATACAAATGAGGCTTCTATGAAGGAAGCTCCAACAAATAACCAAAACTAGCGCTTCGCGTCGGTCGTAGTGGAATATTTATCGAATATTTCGACAGCTTAATCGCCTAGATACAGTCAACTAAGCAGAATTAGGTTTAAAATAAACTAGGAGAAAATAGAATACATTCAAATACCTCTACCATGGTTTCGTCCGTGCTTTGAGTGTTCCCATAATTATGTAATAATTATATAAACTCGAGCGCCGGATTCTTCAGGAAGCTCGCTCATATCTAGACATTAAATTTTCCAAAATGATCGCGCCAAGAATTCATTTCAAAATGGCTAAAAATCGTGACGTAGTCGCGGTCAAGTTGGAAGGGGTGTGGTAGTTGCTTACGACTGGTGGCATTTTTGCTAGAGAGCACAGCACAATACAGCCGAATTTGTATCTCAACCTAGTGGGAGATTATTACATATAAAAGTTTACATATATATATATACATACACATATATATACGTGTTTTGCAACCGGTCACTTTGTGGCTCAATGAAAGATTAATAAATTAAACAATCAGAGCTATATATCATAAAACATGTCTATAGAATCACAAGATAAAATATATACTATTTCCTCTCCCAATTAGCATAATTAACTATATAAAAATCGAATAGACCAGGCTATACGAATAAGGCTTCTATGAAGGAATCTCCAACAAATAACCAAAAGCTTCCTGAAGAATCCGGCGCTCGAGTTTATATAATTATTACATAATTATTGGAAAACTCAAAACACGGACGAAACCATGGTAGAGGTATTTGAATGTATTCTATTTTCTCCTAGTTTATTTTAAACCTAATTCTGCTTAGTTGACTGTATCTAGGCGATTAAGCTGTCGAAATATTCGATAAATATTCCACTACGGCCGAGGCGAAGCGCTAGTTTTGGTTATTTGTTGGAGATTCCTTCATAGAAGCCTCATTCGTATAGCCTGGTCTATTCGATTTTTATATAGTTAATTATGCTAATTGGGAGAGGAAATAGTATATATTTTATCTTGTGATTCTATAGACATGTTTTATGATATATAGCTCTGATTGTTTAATTTATTAATCTTTCATTGAGCCACAATGTGACCGGTTGCAAAACACGTATATGTATGTGTATGTATATATATATGTAAACTTTTATATATATATATATATATATATATATGTAAACTTTTATATATATATATATATATATATATATGTAAACTTTTATATATATATATATATATATATATATATATATATATATATATATATATATATATATATATATATTTATATATATATATATAAATATATATATATATAAATATATATATATATAAATATATATATATATAAATATATATATATATAAATATATATATATATAAATATATATATATATAAATATATATATATATAAATATATATATATATAAATATATATATATATATATATATATATATATATATATATATAACGCGATATAACGGTCGAGAAACAGAGCTAAGCCTCTTATAACCCCGAAGAAAATACCACGGAGGCGGAGGGGGTATTTATATCGAAGCCGTAGAAGAGGTGGTGAAGGGGGCGAGAAGTATGACTAATGGCAGCTTTCCAGCAGTCACCACACTTCAAAGATTATTCGACCAGAGGGAGTTATGAACAATATATTTAGAAACACACAGATACATGCGGACACACACATATACATGAATGCATCCACACCGAACCGTGAGTTAATGGTGCCAACCTTACCGATGTTGCTCAATGAATGACTGGGACAGACCATTCCGGTTGAATTAGACTGAACCAGTATCAGAGTTAAAAATACATTATGAAGAGAGAAGAAACATTTAGATATAATTAGTAATAAAATGTATCATACCTAAACTGCTCCTAGATTCCTCGACTACGTAGTTTCGTGGCATAAACAAAAACAATACATCATAAAGATATAGAGTCCTTGCGAGGTCTGCCGACTTATCAAGAGGATACCTCATTTTACTAGCTTCAAGAACGCGTCTACACGACGTGAGAAAGAATCCCAAAAGGCGGAGGGGGAGATAGTCACGCGATATAACGGTCGCTCCGCCTTTTGGGATTCTTTCTCACGTCGTGTAGACGCGTTCTTGAAGCTAGTAAAATGAGGTATCCTCTTGATAAGTCGGCAGACCTTGCAAGGACTCTATATCTTTATGATGTATTGTTTTTGTTTATGCCACGAAACTACGTAGTCGAGGAATCTAGGAGCAGTTTAGGTATGATACATTTTATTACTAATTATATCTAAATGTTTCTTCTCTCTTCATAATATATATATATATATATATATATGTATATATATGTATATATATATATATATATATATATATATATATATATATATATATGAGGGTGTTAAAGTTTGCTTGAAGCATTGTGAAATGTGTAAAATACGTAGTTTAGAAAGCCACAACAATGCAGATGGGAAATCTCGAGGTACGAAGTGAATGATAGATAGGAGAAATAGGAGAAAGTGAAAATTGAGAGAGACAAAGATGAAAACAAAACAAAGGTAGAAGGGTTACCGTAGTGGAGATTTAATCCCAATATTTCGGGCTCACGCCCATCAACGGGGGAAAGTTCCAAAAAGGGGGGGAACAGGCTAAGCCGGAGAAAGTTGTGATGTCGTTAAAACAGGAATGCCGTTATGGGGAGAAAATTTAAATGAGGGAAAGAATGCGCGTGCGCGTGATAGGCTGCGGCAAAAGCTACTGACCAAATGGGTTAAATCAAGAGGGTGCGCTAGCGTGTGAAAGCCGTAAAATATGTGTGTGTAAATATATATGTGTGTGTAACTGTGTGTGTATATGTGTAAGTGTGTATATGTGTGAGTGTGTGTGTGTGTGAAAGATAGTGGGCTGTAGAAGCTGGAAATCAAAGGGTGTGAAAGGTGGTAGGTTGTAAAACATGTGTGCGTGTATAAATATAGATGTGTGTGTGTATGCGTATGGGTATATATGTGTGTGTAACTGTGTGTGTATATGTGTAAGTGTGTATATGTGTGAGTGCGTGTGTGTGTGAAAGATAGTGGGCTGTAGAAGCTGGAAATCAAAGGGTGTGAAAGGTGGTAAGTTGTAAAAACATGTGTGCGTGTATAAATATAGATGTGTGTGTGTATGCGTATGGGTATGCATATACGTGCGTGTGTGTGAAAATAGCAGGCCGTAAGGGCTGTGAATGGTCACTATAGTTAAATTAGCCATGTCAGCTCATTTCTCTCAGCCCGGTTGTTAAGTGGGTGTCTGAGGTTCTTAATAACAAGTGCTTCCTTTATCCTTAAGGATCCGATGCTGCGTTCAGTCGCTAGGACTGTGACCAAGGGTCTACCCTGTGGGTTTCCACATTTAAGGATGTGTTTACGGAAGGAAGATGCGTTGGTGTTGATATGTTCCTTGATACGAACATGTAGGGGTCGGATGGTGCTACCTATGTAAAACTTGTTACATTTATCGCATTGAATCTTATATACGACATAGGTGCGTAGGCAATCTGCCCCCCGTATCGGGCAGTTGCTGAGGGAACACGTCCCATCTGACTCGTCGGGTTTGTTGGAGAGGCATCTTCGCAGCGAAGGTCCTGTGTGGGCCAAATGTATGTCAAGTCCCTCCGTCCGTATGGCCCTGCGGATGGCGTTCGTGGTATATTCACTCAGGTGGGGGATTTTAAAGAAGCACCTGCTTTTATTTAGGTTTCTAGTGGGTGTCTGTCTATTGGGTCTGGGGTCTCTAATTCCGTTAATCAGTCGCTTGGGATATCTATTAGACTTGAGTAGATTACGGAATTGCGTGGTATGTCACCCATCGGGTCGCTGCATCTGTTAGTGATCCGTGTCAGTTCATTTAGGACATAGCCTCTCTTAGCGTTGTTGGGGAGGGCTGAGTTGTAATGCACAAATAAGTCCTTGCACGCTGCTTTGCGGTAGAAGGTGGTGTTTATGTCTCCTTCTTCCGAGATGTTGATACGGAAGTCGAGGAGGGCGAGTGACCCGTCTTCTCCTGGGTGTTCGATGGTGAAATCGACGTGATGGTCAGTATCGTTGAAGATTTGGTGAATTTCATTCGCCATCTCCCGGGAAGAAGTAAGTATCAGGATGTCATCAACGTAGCTTATATATAAATATATATATATATATATATATATATAATATAAGATCAAAAGATGGTTAAAGGAGTTCCATATATTTTATTATGCGCATTTCAAAAACAAACATCATCAAACAATAATATTTGTGTTTTCATCAGATAAAATAGGAGAACATGATATGAAGGCTAAAAAACACTTGTTGATAGTGCAGTTTTAAATCAACATATGAAAAGTGGTTTTAGATTGATGTGTGATATTGGGAAAAATATTTTATTTAGAGAGGGGGGGGAGAAAAGGATGAAAAGGGAAGGAGATGAGAGGGAGAGATGGGTGATAGAGAGAAAGAGATAGTTTTTATAACTGAGAGGAGATATATTTTATATAGAGGGGTTGAAAACCGTTGGAAGATACTGTATAAATTAAAAATTTTGAAAATTAACGAAGGGAGGATATGTGCGAGGAAAAAATATTTTATTTAGGGAGGGGGGGGTTGGAAAGGATGAAAAAAAAGGGGAGGAGATGAGAGTGAAGGTGGAAAGGGAGAGATGGGTGATAGAGAGAAAGAGATAGTTTTTATAACTGAGAAAAAGATATAATGTTTTAATATAGAGAGGTTGGGAACCTCTCTATATTAAAACATTATATCTTTTTCTCAGTTATAAAAACTATCGCTTTCTCTCTATCACCCATCTCTCCCTTTCCACCTTCACTCTCATCTCCTCCCCTTTTTTTTCATCCTTTCCAACCCCCCCCTCCCTAAATAAAATATTTTTTCCTCGCACATATCCTCCCTTCGTTAATTTTCAAAATTTTTAATTTATACAGTATCTTCCAACGGTTTTCAACCCCTCTATATAAAATATATCTCCTCTCAGTTATAAAAACTATCTCTTTCTCTCTATCACCCATCTCTCCCTCTCATCTCCTTCCCTTTTCATCCTTTTCTCCCCCCCCCCCTCTCTAAATAAAATATTTTTCCCAATATCACACATCAATCTAAAACCACTTTTCATATGTTGATTTAAAACTGCACTATCAACAAGTGTTTTTTAGCCTTCATATCATGTTCTCCTATTTTATCTGATGAAAACACAAATATTATTGTTTGATGATGTTTGTTTTTGAAATGCGCATAATAAAATATATGGAACTCCTTTAACCATCTTTTGATCTTATATTATGCATACTCCAGTCCCACAAACTGTAGAGTGCTTCTTATCTGATATCTGCATTGCTTTATTGTACTACAATAAAACTCACCTCCTACATATATATATATATATATATATATAAATATATATATATATATATATATATATATATATATATATATATATATATATATATATATATACACATAGTGTATATATATATGCACTAGACTCGAAAAGTCGCAAGCTGAAAAGAGCCACAGAATGTTATAATAAACCTTCAAAAGTGTGGGACTCGAGTTGTTGCTCAAAAATATTGTAATCATCATCTATCTTACACTCGCTGTGGCATCCTTTATAAAAAAGAGACTCATAACGAATTCAAGACGACACGATAATTATTTAAATGAATTCATAATATAGGATTTGGTTTAAGTGCATTTCGTATTAATCATTACTAAACATCTAATATGAGATATTGGACATTAGCTTAAACCAACCATGCCTTTCAGTTTACACTATTTCACTTAGTTCATTCTTAGATGTAACATATATAAATATGATTTACAATTATAAAATAAATTAATTAGCTGAAATTTAGGAAATAATTGAGTATCGGATCCGGAGTTGGAGCCAGTCAATTTTTGGTCGACTCCGCAGCCCTGTATAATACATTTCATATTAAAGTGATTAATAAACCTATTTTACACTGCATGTAAATTACCATGAGATCATGATATTAGATATAAGATACAGTCGAATATCTACATCTGTAAAAGTACGAAAGCGAAGTAATGATAAATGGCTTAAGGTAATTCCAATATGAAAGTTTTCAGTGATAAAAATTTGATGACACAATACGATTATTAATGTTACAGTTCGATGAAAATGTAACAATATATAACTAAATTATTTTAATATTAGTATATTTATAAAATTATCATTTTAGATTTGATCGTTCATATAAACATCATATTAATTTTCAACACAATTATTTTGTTACTATGAGTATATGTTAATAATATTACGTAATTATTTATAGCTGCTATTACATTAAACATAGATGTATTTATTGTGATATTTTTATAAAGGATGCCACAGATGTACGATAGATAATGATTACAATATTTTTTAGCAACAACTCTAGTCCCACACTTTTGAAGGTTTATTATAACATTCTGTGGCTCTTTTGAGCTTGCGCATTTTTCAGGTCTAGTTTAATGTATTTTAAGGCAACGCTTGTAATAACTCTAGTTAAACATAATATATATTAATAATAAATTATCGTTGTAAGAGCACACAGAAAATTGCGCATGCCAACGGATCTGGAGAACACACGCTGCACGTGAATATGTGCTTCCTTGCGAAGATTGGTGTCGATTATCGTCTTTTTATACAACAAATCTGTGCACCAACATCTGATGCTGCATCCGGAAGTCAAGCATTTTTTCTAGTTTCCTTATTCGATGCAAAGACCGCTTACGAAGAACATTTTTGTTTTTATAGTAAGCTTTCTGATAAGACTGTATATTATCTTTATTGACAATTCTATACACAGCCTTTCTTTGCAATACTTTATCTCGCTTCGCAGATCTATACTCAGCCTGCTTGTTTGCCAACTCATGCCGTTTTGAAGATCTATGCTCGGCTTTTTTTGCTTTATTTTAGTCGAATTCGCAGCTCTATAATCGGCCTGTTTTTGTCTCAACTTCTCCCGATTCCGCATCCGGTAAGCTGCTTTCGCGTCCAATTTAATACGCCTGTCTGGCAGATTATTGGCACAGCAATGCGAACAAGCTTGTGGGACCCCATGATTGTAAGAAGATGAACTGCCCGCAACATCAAGACCCAATTCACAAGTCCGGCACTGCTCATTCACATCGGTAGTGGGGACACCAAAATCGGTGACGGGTCCCGATTCACTTGCGGGATACATCAGGAACCTGCAATTAAATACTTATTAGTAGCTTAAATAAATACAAAATAAGAGGGAATAACATTTGTCATACTTATGTTCAGATATAAGTACGCCAATTTGCGATCGAATATATTAATAATAAAATGTTTTAAACGCACGTGACACCTGTAGTTGACTATCATTAAATTAAAAATTTATATTTTTGTGCACAAATTACAAAAATATGAAATTTTACAATTACAAGGTTATTTTAGATTAAAATTACAAAATTTTACAATTACAAAGTTCTTTTTGAATCAAAATTATAAAGTTTACAATCATAATATGACTGCCAGATCACTATAATTTATCAATTTATTATTGAATATACGCTATCTTGGAGTGTTTTAAAAATGTTTACAAACAAAAATTTACAAACTTTGGTAAAAACGATTGTTTTAAAAATATTTGTACACACTTTTACAAACAAAATTTAAAAAAAATTATTTTTTACAAATTTTTACAAACAAAGTTTTTAGAAAAATTAGTCTTACAAATTTTTACAAAGAAAGTGCAGTTTGTATTACAATCCGAACCATGCCTATATTACATTACACTATATAAAGAGGAACAACATACAAAGATATTAAATAAATATATTTTACATAATAATTGTTATAGTTGAATTAATAAAAATTAAATATTACATACAAATAGTCTAGCATAATAATAAAAATAATAATCTAACATAATAATAATAAAATAATCTAACATAAAACGAACAATAATATGGACATATATACAAGTAAATATGATACAACCAATATTCTAAGGATGTTATAACCAACTGACAAAAAATAGTTAATATAAATTTAAAAAATCATATATAAATTAACAATATAACTTACCAAAACGAGAAAAATATTTTGATGATAAAACGACAAAATACAGCAGAGAGATTCGAAAGTGAAACGATAAATAAACGTGCAAACAAAACTCTTTTGGGCAACAATTACTCTCGTTGGATGATTAGCCAATAAGACGATGAAATTAGCCAATAAGACGATAATTTACAAAACATGTTTGGAAGGAATCGCCACGGTTAGCGGTACCTGTTGAAAATGTTATTCACAAGCTACGCATATATTGTCAGACATGCAGACTTAAAACATTCTGTTGTTAGTCACTGCGTATCTAACATATATATATATCTGATCAGAGCAAACAGCACGGACACTCTATCTCAAAATTATTTTTGAAAAGCATTTAGAAATGCGCAACCGGTAAAAACTTTACTAACCCATACAATCACTAATACTCTTTTATTCCTAATTAAACCATTTTTCATCTGTGAACAATTTGTCAGCATTTTCTATTCCGTTTACCAATATATATATATATATATATATATATATATATATATATATATATATATATATATATATATATATTATCATATATATATATATATATATATATATGATAATAATAAGGGTTGACGGACCCAGCATATTTATCAATGCCAGGACCGGTTGTATCTCAGCGCACTCCATGGGCAATGTAAGATACATTACCAGAGTATGCACAAAATTATTTGCTTCAACACAACATACGTAAAACGGGGCCTATAAGGTTCCCGGACTCGAGTTATATATATATATATATATATATATATATATATATATATATATATATATATATATATATATATATATATATATATATATATATATATATATATATATATATATATATATATATATACACACACACACATATATATATATGTGTGTGTGTGTGTATTTCAAAGTACATATATTGGTAGAGGGTCGACGCCATGCTTTCCAGCATAGTTACGTCCCTTTACGATCTGAGTTCAAATCCAGCCGAGGTCGACTTTGCCTTTCATCCTTACGGGGTCGATGAAATAAAGTACCAGTAATACACTGGAATAATTGCTGGCCTTGTGCCAAAAGTAGAAACAATTATATAAAGGTGTGTATATATATATATATATATAGAAAGAGAGCGAGAGAGGGGGAGGGGATTTTTTATATGTAGAGAGAGAGAGAGAGAAATAGAGATAGATAGATGCCTCTCCCTCTTTCTCTCGCTCTCTCTGAAATCATGAAGAAAGCGTTCGTCATTATTTCCTTCGAATAAAACAGTCCTGAAGTCGCTTCTACAGGACAAGAACTGTTTCTTTCGAAAGAAATTATCAAGAAAGCTTTCTTCATGATTTCCGAATGAAACAGTTCTAGACCTGTAGAAGCCATTTCTATATTAAATTCGTTGCATACACTCTACTAATGTATTGAGTACGTTACTTACCGATTGAACCCGGGACTCACACACACAAACATTTACATATATATATATGTGCGTATTGAGTGTTTAGTGTAAACTTAACGTAGATACAACTATCATTTCTAAACTAATGTATAAATCTTGGAGAGAACGAGGAAACTGGATTATAAACACTTTCAAATATACCTCACTACAGAGAAAAGCATATGTACACACATGCACATATATATATATATATATATACACACACACACGTGCATATATATATATATATATATATATATATATATATATATATATATATATATATATATATATATATATATATATATAGAGAGAGAGAGAGAGAGAGAGAGAGAGAGAGAGATAGATAGATATATTAAAAGTATAATTTAATTCGTAAGAAATCTTTTCCTTCAGCCGTCAACCACATACATATATACATACATATATATACACACACATATATATATATATACAAGTTTGCGTATTTGCTGGTTGTTTACCTACACTTATATATATATATATATATATATATATATATATATATATATAAAGAATTAATATATCTACCGACATATGTATATATATATATATAAGTAAGTAGAAGGGATATTTAGTTTGTTGGAAATCCAACAAATATAAATGTGTATAACTGATTCAGAGCACTCAACAAGATTTCTGGAGTAAATATTCAAATAAATGGGAACTATATTTATAAACTATATATATAATAGAATAAATATGGTTTTATAATTATAGTTTCCATTTATTTAATATCATTATATATATATATATATATATATATATATATATATATATATATATATATATATATATATATATACATATATATATATATATATATATATATATATACATACATGTATATATATATATATATATATGTATATACATGTATGTATGTGAATATGCATGTATGTATGTATATGTATATGTATATACATGTATGTATGTCTATGCGTATACATGTATGTATATACATATACATATGTATGTATTTATATGTATATACATATATGTATGTATATGTATATGCATATATACATATATATATATATGTATGTATATGTATATAGATATATACATATATATGTATGTATATGTATATAGATATATACATATATACATATATATCTGCATATATGTATATGTATATACATATATACATATATATATATATGTATGTATATGCACATATATATATATATGTATGTATATGTATGTATATATATATGTGTGTGTGTGTGCGCGCGCGTGTGTGTGTGTATCTGTGTGTACGTACTTACATAATGATATTAGCAATGTGCTGTACTGCTTAAGAAGACAACATGGCTGACTCTAAGAACTCTAACATAGTTATATCGTACGAATATTATTCAATTTACTATCAACCGTTCTGGTTTAATCTATTTCGTAGTTTCACCTTGGATTTCTAAGGAAAAAACAACAGTCCTTATTTTTTAATCTTGGTGGTGGTGGTGGTGGTGGTGGTGGTGGTGGTGGTGGTGGTGGTGGTGGTTATGGTGGAGGTTGTGTAGGTGGTGGATGTGAGGTAGTGGTTGTGGTGGTTATGGTGGAGGTTGTGTAGGTGGTAGTAGTGCTGGTGGTGGTGTAGGTGGTGGATGTGAGGTAGTGGTTGTGGTGGTTGTGTAGGTGGTAATAGTGCTGGTGGTGGTGTAGGTGGTGGATGTGAGGTAGTGGTTGTGGTGGTTGTGTAGGTGGTAATAGTGCTGGTGGTGGTGTAGGTGGTGGATGCGTGGTAGTGGTTGTGGTGGTTGTGTAGGTGGTGGTAATGTAGGTGGTAGTAGTGTTGGTGGTGGTTGTGTACTGGTAGTTGTGTCGGTGGTGGTAGTGGTGGTGGTAGTAGCGCTGGTGGTGGTGTAGGTGGTGGATGCGTGGTAGTGGTTGTGGTGGTTGTGTAGGTGGTGGTAATGTAGGTGTTAGTAGTGTTGCTGGTGGTTGTGTAGTGGTGGTCGTGTCGGTGGTGGTAGTGGTAGTGGTAGTAGCGCTGGTGGTGGTGTAGGTGGTGGATGCGTGGTAGTGGTTGTGGTGGTTGTGTAGGTGGTGGTAATGTAGGTGGTAGTAGTGTTGCTGGTGGTTGTGTACTGGTGGTTGTGTCGGTGGTGGTAGTGGTGGTGGTAGTAGCGCAGGTGGTGGTGTAGGTGGTGGATGTGTGGTAGTGGATGTGGTGGTTGTGTAGGTGGTGGTAATGTAGGTGTTAGTAGTGTTGCTGGTGGTTGTGTAGTGGTGGTTGTGTCGGTGGTGGTAGTGGTAGTGGTAGTAGCGCTGGTGGTGGTGTAGGTGGTGGATGCGTGGTAGTGGTTGTGGTGGTTGTGTAGGTGGTGGTAATGTAGGTGTTAGTAGTGTTGCTGGTGGTTGTGTAGTGGTGGTTGTGTCGGTGGTGGTAGTGGTAGTGGTAGTAGCGCTGGTGGTGGTGTAGGTGGTGGATGCGTGGTAGTGGTTGTGGTGGTTGTGTAGGTGGTTGTAATTTAGGTGGTAGTAGTGTTGCTGGTGGTTGTGTACTGGTGGTTGTGTCAGTGGTGGTAGTGGTGGTGGTAGTAGCGCTGGTGGTGGTGTAGGTGGTGGATGTGTGGTAGTGGATGTGGTGCTGGTGTTTCTGTAGGTGGTGGTAATGTAGGTGATAGTAGTGTTGGTGGTGGTTGTGTAGTGGTGGTTGTGTCCGTGGTGGTAGTGGTGGTGGATGTTTGGTGGTGGTGGTGGCGGTAGTAGTGTTGGTTGTGTAGGTGGTGGTTGTGGTGGTGTTGTGTAGGTGGTGGTTGTGGTACTTGTGCTGGTGGTTGTGGTGGTAGTAGTGCTTGTCTAGGTGGTGGTAGTGTTCGGGGTGGAGGTTGGTAGTAGTGTTGGTGGTGGTGGAATTTTGGTCGTAGGAGTGTTGGCGGTGGAGGCTCTGGTGGTGGTGGTGGGAATTGGCGCGCGGTAATGGTTGTGTAGGTGGTGGTATTGTTGGTGGTGGGAGTGGTGGTAATGGTGGTGGTGGAGGTGTGATTTTGATAATGGTAGTGGTGGTGATGATGGTTGAGGTGGTGGATGTTGGTCGTGGTAGTTGTGGTGTAGGTGGTGGTGATGGTGGGGGTGACGCTAGTGGTGATGCAGGTAGGGTGTGCTTGTGGGAGAGTGGGGGAGTGTGACACGGAAGGAGATAATTTGGAGATTCAGAGGAATAGGAGGGAGCTGTGTTAGATAAAGGGATAATGATTATGTATATATACCTATGTATATATATATGTATAAATGTATATATACATATATAAATGTATATATACATGAATATATATATATATATATATATATATATATATATATATATATATATATATATAGGAACGAATAGGACCCCGACGGCTGAGCTCAAGCCGTTTCGACGGCTAATTCTGGACTAAAAATTACCGACTCTACTACCCTAAGTATTGAGTACTTTGGTGCGTTATGGTCCACCTGGTTCCTTACCACATTTCCTTCGTTATATATATATATATATATATATATATATATGAATATACACATATATATGAAAATGTGTTTATACATATATGACTTAATATATATATACACACACACACATATATATATATACATACATTTATATATATATATACATACACACATATATATATGTATTTATACATACACATACACATATATATATATATATGTATTTATACATACAGACACACACACATACATATATATATGTATTTATA